>JASSUY010007319.1:25669-43973 GCA_032466535.1 Forpus xanthops
GCACAGCCTGGCTCTTTGCTCACCGTTCACACGCACAGCCTGGCTCTTTGCTCACCGTTCACACGCACAGCCTGGCTCTTTGCTCACTGTTCACACGCACAGCCTGGCTCTCTGCTCACTGTTCACAGGCGCAGCCTGGGTCTCTGCTCCTGTCCCCAGCCACCATCGTCCCGTACACACACCATACCCTTCCAGCTGTGAGTTATCCATTCACAAACACCAACTCGCCTCTCACGGCGCAGAGATGCACCGGGTATGAGTTCCCCCTTCTGAACCACACAGCTCAGGCAAATGGGATGAGGTTTGGTTTTCGCATTGCTGAGGGGATTCATCTCCTTTCTCTTCTTTCTGCGGCCCCAATCAGAAATCTCGAGCCCCCAGGCTGCTGGCTCAGATATGTATGAACTTGTTCTTGTCAGCACAAGGATACTGTGCCTTGAAACCGCATGACAGAACCGCAAGTAGAGCAACGGCAACTGTCCTGGTTCCTGAGCAGAGATGAGGACAGACCTGCAGCATCTCCCACTCGCAGCGAGCAGAGGTGGCCCAGAGCCGGATCTGAACCGCTGCCGACAGAGCAGCGCTGCCCCGAGCGGCACCGGGAAGGGAAGGGGCGGATGGGGAAGGGCTTTGGTGGTGCAAACCAAGGGGGGACACGAGGCCGAGCTCCGGGCAAAGGTGCACCGGGGCAGTGCCGGCACGAGCGGTGGTTGGTAACAACCCCTCGTCCTGTGAGGTGCTGAGCGCTGGTGCAGGGGGCCTGGAGAAGCTGCGGCTGCCCCATCCCTGCAGAGCTCAGGGTTGGAGCACTCTGCTCCAGTGGAGGCAGCCCTGTCCACGGCAGGGATTGGAGATGGAGGAGCTGCAATGTGATGGAGTGCCTCAGGCCAGGGCCCCAGGAGAGCAAGCACACTTACAGAGCTCCTCCAAAGCAGGCGCCCCAAAAAGGGATCATTTCTCTACACTGTCCCCATAGTACGGATTTCAACAGCAATTTCTCTTCTGACCACAGCCCCCCTGGGTCTCAGGCACAGGTATGTGGAACATCAGCGCTAGGAAACCCTGGAATACCCAACAACCACCTCCCAGACATCTTCAGGCCACACCAGACAGCTCCCGTGTGCTGGGCTGGGGATTGCACATGGGAATCCCAACCAAGTTTCCACCCAAGTAGATCGGCACATCCATCCCAACAGCCTCCCTCCAGCTGGAGCAGCGCCATCACTTCAACCCGGGTACAAAATACTCTTTGGGGATTTAAACGAGTAGGACAGAAGGGCTCCCAGTAAGGATAACCCTTTGGGAAAGCCAAGGGGAGAAAGAAGGAACACTCTGAAAGAAGAGGCATGTCCTCACTTCCCCATGGGTTTTGGGAGCTGTGCACCATCAAACAGGGGATGCTCCCACGTTGTTGGTTTAGTGCTCTCCACAGAAGGGACATGAGGTCATTGCAGCAAAGCCAGTTCAACACTGTTGAGGGTGCAGGGCAGCCGGGGAGGGGGCTGAAACAGGCTGCAGTCCAGAGGGGGACCATGCCCATTGGCCGTACACAAAACACCCGAGTATGCCAACGAGCCTGTTAGGTGCAAGCTGCCCCCTCGAGCAGGCTCAGCCCTGGTAAAGCAGCCATTTCTGCTGGAGCATCCAGCACCCAAACACTCACCAACACCAGGGAGGCAACGCAGTGAGTGCTGCTGGGACAATGACAAAGCTGATGCTAACTCACACACAAAACCAAACACTGACACCACTGAGTTTACAGCAGTGTCTTACAACTACAAGTGTTACACACGTGATCACAAAGCCAAAACCACCCCAGAGCGCTGTGAGCCACAGCCTGCAGCCACCCGAGCTCCTTCTGACCGGCAGGCAATGGGAGTGGGCAGCAGACGATGGTGCTGGGCTGCAAACTGAGGCAGGCTGGCAGCACTGCTGCCCTACAAAAGCACCCTGAGGACTGCACGCTGAGCTCTGTTTATCAGAGCAGTGAGGATGAGTCACTGTTATCTTCAGATTCAGCTCAAGAACAAATTCTGGGGGCTGCTTGTGGGGTTTGGACGATAAAAAAAGACTACAAGGTTGAGCTGGATGTGCTGACAGTTCACCATGCAGGAGTGAGAGGCGAGCTGTGAAGAACAGCAATTCACTGGTGTCCCACGCTGTCTATAGGGGAAAACAGCCAACTGCTCTAGCTGAGGGTTTTAATCCCATCTCCCGTGGCAGCTTAAAGCAGCACAGGCTGTCCAGAAAACACCATGAAATGGGAACGGGGGGGACGTCCTCTTAGGACATTGCCGAGGCAGCAGAACAGCCTAATCCTGTTTTCCTCCCTTCCAGGGCACAGAACAGGACTCCTGTGTTAGTTGGGATGCTCACTGCTCACACCTTGCACCCGGCTCACCTCGTTACAGCATCCATCAGTGCATCCCCCTCGTCACACACACATCCACTCTGTTGCCATCCACCTCGCTCAGGATACATCCTCATGTCCGAGGGGTCGCCAAACGCTGCCAACAGCAGCTCCACTGGGAGACCTTCCTTCTTGGCCTTCAGAGGTGCATCAAAGGTGCTCAGAAGCTTTTAAGGTGACCAGAGGACAGAGGATCCCAGGCTGGCTCGGGTTGGAAGGGACCTCAACGCTCATCCAACCCCCTCTGCTACCTCTGGTCACCGGGCTCATGGAACAGACACATGAAATCAATTCCAAAAGCAAATTAAAAGGAAGGCATTTTCCAGCTCAAGTCAGGAAAGGCAATTCTGGGGCAGCCAAAATCCCCGTTACTCACAGCCCAGCACTTCAAGGGACATTGGCATTTGGTGTCAAACAGAAAACGTCTGCAAACATGGATTCTGCCAGCTCAGGAAACCCTCAGCTTCAGCAGCAAGAGCACACTGACTGCTCCGATCATCCTTCTTACCTGAGGTGCTGGGCTGGCACACAACCATTCTGCACACGCTGACGAACGTGGGTTTCTTTGATAGCTGAGCTTCTCCCCAAACACTCCTCAGACACAGCCAAGCCTGGGCATGGAGGGAAATGGGCTCTGGAGTCATTGCTGCCCTGCACAGCACAATTCATGGTCACACCACGGTGCTGCCCATCCCCTTGCAAACACAGGGATGTCCTCAGCAGGACAGGGTAAAGGCAGCGCCCAAGCAGCCTGGACAACCACAGAACTCACCGAGCTCACCCAGAAGGGAACTGCCACCACCTCGGACCGAGGCCACGGAAGGCTGCACAGGCAGCTGCCTGCGCCTTCCAGGAGCTGCCACGGCTCTGTGTGCAGCACCGCAGCACAGACCTGCACTGAGCTCAAGTGATGGGAACCTTCCCCATCACCGCCCTCGGCCTGCGAGGCCATCAGGGCCTTCCTGCTCCGCAGGGAAGGACGCTCCGAGGCTGAGCTCAGCCTGGACAGGGAGCTCGAGGGCGCTGGATGCGGAGCGGGATCTGTGGGAGCTGCCACTCCAACCACAGCAGCACAAACCCCATGGAAGGCACCAGAGGCCTTTCCATCAGGACACAATCCCAGCCTCCAGGTGACTCCCTGCTCCTGGTGGGTGAGGGTCTATTTCTGCAGCACTTGCCTCATCCTCCCCCTTCTCTCCTTGTTTCTATTCACCTTAATGGAAGGTTTGGATCTGGGGCCTGCCCTCAGGTTTCCATTGCACAAGACACTGTCCCCACTTGTAAGAGAGAAACAAATGAACCAAGAACTGATCCCTAGCTCTGACTTACGAGAGCTCAGACCTGAACTCGGCACAGTGATTTAGCAGGAACACCCACAGCGGGGATTATCCAAGCATGCTCATTCCTTCTGTAATGAAAGCCCTGGAGCAGCTGTGGCGGCAGCTCCGGATCAGGGACACAACCCTCAGCAGAGCACTGTCACCAACCACCCCTGCCTGGGCACGGAGAGGGACGGAGCTGTGCGGATGAGAGCCCACCAGCACGACAGCAAAGCGGGACAGGCACCCACAAGCACACCTCCCTCGCAGGAGGGGGAATGGGCTCAGTGCACTTGCAGCTGGGCAGCACTGTCCCTTGAGCAGTGCCCGATGGACAGGAGGAGGACACGAGCTTCACCATGCAGTAACCAAGAAGTGAGCGGCACCCAAGGAGGAAGGGAGCCACAACTTCCCAACGACGCCAGCAACCAACCAACCAGGACAAACAAACCATGAACCTCACTCCAAAATGCCCACGCTGCCAGAATGTCACTTCCCCTTCCTGCTGAAGCCTGATGCTGAAGGGGACAAGGATTATCAGAGCCTTGCTCCTGTGCGAGGGAAGTGAGCAGCTCTGCATGGCAGGGTGCAGACACAGAAGAGCTGAAACGAAGGCAAGGCTGCTCTCCCACTGCAGGGTGCCGGGTCTCATCCTCGGGACAGCTCTGTCCCTCTGTCAGCACCAACAGAGCTTTGCCCAGAAGGATGCTCAACATCCCCGCAGCAAGAGCGCGATGGGGGCTGGAGGGGAGCTGGGAGCAACACTTCAGTCCTGTGGACGGTGTCCTGTGCCACTTCTCATGTGACAGGCTTCAGAACCCTTCTGTGAAATCAAGGGCTGCCATGTGATGAAGACCAAGACAGACCAGGCTTGGCAAGCCCTTCCTGTAAAGGTCAAAGCTCTACTTGGGAGCCACTGGCTGGGGAAGCAAAGGGATGCTCCTCCAGAGGCAGGGCCAGGACCCCCCACAGCTCCTGCCTTGGCTCAGGACCGGAGGGCAATGAGCACAGCCAGGGCCCGCAGGAGGGTCTCCATGGACCTCAACAGACTTGTCATTCCAGGTGGGAATCTCTCTGAACACAACAAACCTTTGCAGCTCCAGATGCCACTCACAGGAGCAGCATGAACCAGGTCTCTCCAGCAGCACTGACCTCCCCTTCTCTACGCCGCAGCACGGGGACCACACTGCTCCCACAGCCCAGCCCCAGCACTGACAGCAATTATTTCTCCTGGGCCCATGGCTCTGCTGTCATCTCCACTCTCCAGGAAGCCCTGGGAACGGGGCCTCCTCCCCATCACAAGGCCGTACCCTTTAGCACAGCAGTCTGCAGGCACAGCCTTGTCGGACTCTGGTTATAGCACTGGCCATGTAGGATGTCAGCATCCTTGCGCGCTATCTAATGCTGCAGGCACGCACGATGGCTGCTTGTCCTTCCCTCCTTAGAACCTGCCTCTGGAATTCACCCTTTTCCAGCACCCAGACTGACAGCTCATCTGCTGAACACATAATCCGGGCTGGGAATGAGCGTTTAAATCCTTCCTGAGGGCGGGAGGCTTTATAATGCTGTTTGTTTCCATGTAGGGAAGACAAAGAGGCGGCTGTTCTGCTTCAGGACCAGAGCTCCCCTCACAGCCCCCTCCACAGACACCGTCACCTCGTTTCCATGGATGCAAATACCCATTTTACACCACAGGATCTGACCCTCCCCAAGGCATCAAATATGCCCCAGACCTTGCAAGGGCCTTCTCAGGTCAGTCACTGACCTGAGAGGCTGCTCCGAGCACAGAGGCTGCTCCTCTGCGTGCTGCTTTCCATCGCCACCAGCACTGCTCTCCAAGGACAAGCACCTCCTGTGCCCCAGCTCTGCATTCTCATGTGTTCTCTGTATTTCACACTGCAACAGCCTCAGAAAAGTCAATTTCCATGAACTTTCTGGTTTGCTGCGTTCAATACAAACCCCTCCTTTTCTTGGAGAGGTCACCCGCTGGGATGCTGGAAACCCTGGCAGGAAACACAAGGGAGATCATGAGAAGAGGTGCCCAAACGCGAGCCCAGGCACACGCACCCTTCATGTTCAAAGCCATCTGCCAACCTCCTGCAGAGCTGCTGGGCCCTGCTCAAGGCAAGGGCAGCAGTGGACTAACGTCGAGGCAGCAGAAGACAGCGATGGCTGGAGGTGGGACACCTTTAGGTGGTGTGCAGCACATCCACCAGCTTGGATGATGCCAGCACTGCTATTTCAGACACGTACCTGCGCTATACAGCCTGCTGCCCCATGAGCAGGCAAACGCAGCCATGCTGCTCAAGACAGGAGATGCAGGCTCTTGGACACCTCCATGCCCAGCCGGTGTGCAGCTGCAGCAGGCCCCGATCGCCAGCACTGCTCACGGCTCTCAAGGACCACGTTTATGGGACACCGAAAAGCCGTCTCCTTTTTCCTCAGAGTGAAGGCGAGGACACATCCTCGGAGCCAAGCAAAGCCATGGAGCACCAGCGCATTTCCACTGTAACCATCCTGAACTGTGAGAGACTGCGGAACTTGCGGCTGAACTCCCAAGTCTTTAGCTCCAGTAATCCAAAACGCTGTAATTCCCCACTCCAGAACCAAACTCTGCCCCACAGCAGCTCTGACACCTCAGTATCAATGCTCCACTCTCCGGGCTCCTCACATGTGTGAAGGCCTCAGCTGCAGAGCGCTCGCAGCTGCTCTGCCTCCAAAGTACGACTTTCATTTTAGCTGAGCACTCACTCAGGATCTGTACTGCAGCGGAGCTCTCGCGCTCATCAACAGCTCCATCAACCCTGCAGCCAGCGACAGGCAGCGATGCAGGCTCCAGCACAGGAGATGGTCCAGACCAGGACTGTCACCTTCCATCAGGAGCAACCAGGGGAGCTCTGCCGGGCTCAGGGGTGCCAGGTTAAAGCTGAGTTGGTGTAGTTGGAGGGAGGAACTCTTACAGCGAAGCACAATTGCCAAGGCTCAGTTTCCAGTGACCGGGGATGTGCCATGGGAGCATCCGACTGTTTCAATGACAGCGCACAACCAACGCCGTGCTCACAACCATCGCCATCCCCACACTAGCGGGGAAGGTTTGACAGCACCGGAGCTACCGCAGCTCCCTGCCTCCCGGCAGCCCTCCCCTGGGCCTCGAGCTGCCCCATCTCCGGACCCACGGAGCCCCACAGCGAGGCCCTGAACTGATCCCCAGCAGCAGGAGGGTGCAGGAGGGAGGCACCGGTGGTACCCGTGCCGCACAGCGCTCGGCCCGCAGCAGCGCTCCGGCTGTTGCCAGGCTGCACCGAGCGGACCGTGTTTTCATCACAGCCTGCTCACCCCGCAGCATCAGCAGCAGTGCCACATCCCCGGAACGCCCCTTTCCCACCCGACAGCCGTCAGCATCTGCAGCTTTCCCTGACAGCCCCTCCTGCTCCCCCAGAGGTACCACCGAAGCTGACCCACCACAGAGGCCCTGAGCAGAGGGTCCAGCCCCACGCTGCAAACAGGTTCTTTGTTATTCCAAACGATTGAAAGCCATCTTGGAAATACCAACAACAGTCATCTCCTAACGGCCTAATGCAGCAGCCAGCCTGCTAACCCCCGCTCATGTCAAACATCCCCCCGCAAGTCAACCCTTGGGTTTGCACCCCCAGCATTTACCACTGCGGTGTTACACTGCTGCAGGGCCCTCCTCAGTTAACACCCACACAGAACACAGCCTGGGGCAGTGCAGACCAGAGAGGAGGCAGGACCAGGCACGGTGCTGGTGAAGACGCAGCGCCTGCAGGCTGCTCCCCCCAAAGAGGACACTCGTTATCTGCTCAACTCAGCATCTGTGCCTCCCCGACACCGAGCGAGCTCCTGCTCCTACGGAAGCCTTCAAACCCGAGGGGTTTACAGCACACATAAAGCTCTGAAGGTCTCCTGGCACGGCCGACTCCGGAGGAAGCACTGAGCTCCAGCGTAGCCTCTATCTCTCTGCCACTCGCACATCTCTAAGCACCAGCACCAAGCCGGACACTGAACCCCAGCGTGGTGCTGATGGCACTGTCCACCCAGTGGGAATGGTGCTCGTGTCATCAGCCTCGCTGCAGCAGGACCCGGGCGCTCAGCCGCACGCGAGGCCGGCGCTCCAGCAAGCGGCTCGCTCCTGCTGGCTTCAGGATCTATCCCACAGTGGCCCCAGTTTGGAATGGCTCTTAATAACCCACAACGGAACTGAGTGGGAAGAAGAGTACGATCAGCAGGAACATCCACTGAAGTTGGGTGCTTCTAATTGACTTCTAATTAACTTCACATCATCTGCACCTTCTGGTGCCCTGGCTCAGCCCCGATTTGTTTCTTAGAGACACTATGTGTTTCTAAGGAGGATCTGCCGGCTGTTTTCACACACACACACACACAAACCCACTTCAACAGCAACACTGAGCCACAAGGACTGCAGCACAAGATCCTGCCACGTTTGTGATGAAAAGGCATCAGCCAAGAGCAAGCCTTAAGCAGTAACCGGGAATTATTTCTTCCTCCACACAGCCAAGGTGTGAATTTCCTGTACCTGTGAAAGCGAGCAGAGCGCACGGTGAGGAAGTGATGCCCGGGAGAGCCGAGGGCAGCACCAACAGCAACACAAACCCATTCCCTGAGCCTCCCGCAGGGATCTGCGGCTGCTGTGCCCCTGCAACCTCCTGCCCACCGGCAGCTGCCTGCAGGGAGGGAGCCACAGCTCAGCCCTGCCAGGGGCTCCGTTCACTGCCCCAACCCGGGTGCCAAACTGCTGCCCTCCTCCTGGACAGGCAGCAAAGGCTCCAGCAGGTGCCTCCTCCCACCAAGAAAAGCAGGTTTTGGGTTCAAAGCAGCTCTTTGGAGACGGCAGGAACAGCAGTCACAGACACAGAGCATCAGTGCAACTGCAGAGCAGCAATGAGATCCTGCTGCCTCACTCACCATCGGGGGGTTCGGGTGCCAGCAACTAAACAGCCAGAAGAGACGGGAGACGCAGGGAAAGCTCTCCCGTTTCCTGCTCCCGGCTCTAAGGGCATTTGGGAAAGTGGCATCTGGACCGGAGGAGAGGGCTCACAGTCCCAGCAGCACTGCTTTGATGTGAATGCACTCCAAGGCTGCGCTCCGCCCCAAGGCTGCAGCGAAATACAACCTGAGAAATGAATGGAAAGCCAGGGAAGAAACGCTCTTCATGCACAGGCTCCCGGAGCCCATAGGAGCGCGGTGGAGGGATGCGGGAAGGCAGCTCCAGAGCAGCCTGGGAGGAGGCTCCCGCACCCACGGCAGCAGCAGAAGACGTCACATCACACAGGCAGAGGGAGCAGGGGACTGCAGAGGGGAAACTGAGGAGCAGCACCGCAGGGCTTAAAACCCAACGCTTCAGTTGGCTCTTTGCTCTGTAACTGCCCCTGTAAATAGCTTAAGGGTGTACTGACACCAAGATGTCCCCTCCGGTCAGTCCACGCTGCAGGCTCGCAGGAAGGGCAGCTCCTGAGCCAAGCAGCCAGCACAGGCTCCCCAGGTCACTCTGCAGAGCTCACCCCACACTTAGAGGCCGAGGGGCTGCTGCTCACAGCTTCGGTGGCACCCGCAGGAGCAGCAGCTCTCTGGACCAGGATTTGCCACCCCTTCCAGCCAGACGCCCCTCCTGTAACACTGACAGCATTTGTGTGCAGCTCCCCGTTCACAGACACAAAGGGGCTCAGCACACGGCCCCACAGCTATCCCGAGGCCCACACGCACAACCCCCCGGTGAATCACCCTTACGTGAAAAGCTTGCTTTAACTTCAGAGGCCGCGTGGTCCCTCGGAAGCCCCCACTCCACAGCCCCTGAACTGCACAACCCATACCCAACCTCTGCCCCAGGGCTGCATGGGCGCTGGGCTCTCACCCACCGCACCAGCACCCAGGAGGTGCCTCCTCCCTGCTCCCCCCGGGGGTTCTGCAGCCGCCAGCATCACCGGCCTGGCTGTCACTTGTGTCACTGCGGGCGCGGGCAGCTGCCGTGGTGCCCCGGCCCGGTTGGGGCCGAGGACTGATGCGAGCAGCTGCAGGTGCCTCTGGTGCTGGGGGCAACGGAAGGCCCCGCTGCCGAGCGGCAGGCACGGAGGTGACGGCACCGGCGCTGCTCGGAGACCCCAACGTCGCCCGGGACCGGGAGCGCCCGGGAGCAGCGGTCCCGCACAGCGCCGCACCTCGGCCCCTCGCTGCCCTCCCCTCCCAGCTCGGCCGCGGAGAAGCGGCCTCGGCCTCCGCGCTGCTGCCCGGGACCCCCACTCCGCCCGTGCACCCCCGGAGCTCAGCCCCTGCCCCGCAGCGCGGCGCTCCCCGGACGGGGCACCCTCGGGACGGTCACCGCTCCCCTCCGGCCCCGGCCGGGACACGGCGCCGCACACGCGCCGGGGGCTGCGGGGTACCCCCGTCCGCACGCGCCGCTCCCCTCGGCCCCCTGCGGAAGGGGCAGAGAAGGAACGGAGTGTGGGGGGGGCAGCGCACGGGGCTGCTCCGAGCGGCGTCACCGCGCCCCGGCCCCGCGCACCTGCAGCCGCTGGAGGTAGGAGGCCGGCGCGTAGCCCGTCTCTCCGGAGCCGGCGCGGGTGACGAGCCACCAGTGCTGATTGCTGCGCTCCAGCAGCAGGAACGTCTCTCCGGCGGAGAACGGCAGCGAGTTGGGCTCTGCCGAGCGGAAGCTGTACAGGGCCCGGTACATGGCAGCGGCGGCACCGGCATTGCGCCGCGGCCCGGCCCGGCGGGACACGCCCCCACCTCCGCGGGACACGCCCCGCGCGTCACCGCCACGCCCCCAAACCGCCGGCATGTACCGCCCCCTGGCGGCCCGGAGGAGCGCCCCGCAGCCCGGCTCCGTCCGCCCATGGCCGCGCTGCGCTTCTCCTCCCGCCCGGCAGGGGGCAGCAGCGGCTTTGCCAAGGGCCGGCAGGGACGGACCAAGGGAACGGCCTTACCGCGCCCGAGGGAAGGGTGAGGTTGTGGGGCAGAATGTGTTCCCTGTGCGGGTGCTGAGCGTCGGCACAGGGTGCGCAGAGGAGCTGGGGCTGCCCCATGCCTGCAGTGCTCGGGGCCGGGATGGACACAGGGAGCACTGCTCCGGTGGAGGGGTTCCTGCCCGCGGTGGGGTTGGAGCTGGAGGGGCTTTGAGGTCCCTTCAACCCAAACCGGGCGGTGCTGTGGTTTCTATGCCGCAAGCGCCGGGTGGTGCGTTCTGGAGCTGCAGCATCGCTGCGTCACCGCCGGGGGACTTCTGAGGCTGCAGCCCCCGGGCGGCATCGGCCCTTCCCCGAGGACGCCCGCGGCGCTCCGCAGCCTCTGACAAAGCTCCGGCAGCTCCGTTCCCCCCGCGCCTCGCTCCGGGGCCGCGGACGGAAGCGCTGCACAGCGGCATCGTGAGCAAAGAGCCACCGCGCCAGCGCCGGGACGTCACCGCGCTGTGAAGAGCCGCGGGACCGATCCCGCCGCTTTGGGGCGCACAAACGCCATTGCGCTTCCACGGACCCCCCCGGAGGATGGGCAGAGCGGGGCACGGGGCTGAGCTCGGCCCCGCCGGCATCGGGCGGTGGGGGGTCCCTGCCCCGAGCGTGGCTGCGTCAGACTCCCCCTTCCCCACCCATCGCTTCCAGATCCCCCCTCCAGCTCCATCGGTGCCCCAGAACCCGCGCTGCGGCCCAGGGGAGCTCTGCCCCTCACCGGGACGCGGTGCCCCAGAGGCACCAGTGAGGGGCTGCCCCTCGCTCCCTGCGGCCCCGGTGCACGGGGGGAGATGGCGGCTCCGGGACCCGCTCTGCTCCGCCTGCCCGGGGCCGAGGCGCCCGCGGGGCCCCTTGCGCAACCCGCGGGGCTGGCGGGGAAGGAGCGGCCGTGCTGTGCCAAAGCTGCGCTTCCTGGAACCCGGGAACACAGAAGGGCGGGGGATGCTGCCGGGGACGGCGGCGCTGCGCGGGAGGGGCAGCCCCGGCCCCGCTCCGTTCCGACAAACACGCGCTTTGGCTTCGCTCGGCAGCGCCCTGTTCTTCATTAACTGTCCTGGAGAGCCCCCGCCTCGGCACCGGCAGCGCCGCCCTCTGCTGCCCGCCCCGGGCAGGGGGTCGGGGTCGTGTCCCCGCAGCACCCCGCGCCTGAGCGGTGCCCCGAGCGGAGGGACGGAGCACCAGGCCCGACGGGTGCCCGAGGGGTACCGGGATGGGGATCCCGCTGGAGAGCGGTGCTCGGCATGGCGGGGCCTGGCTCCAGGCGCCCCGCAGGGTGCCGGGGTTGCTCTGCCCTCACCCGGGCTGGGAGCGGCGGCTGCGGGAGGCCCCTCGCCCCATCTCATTTCCATACAATTCAGGGAAGGCGGCTCCCCGCCGGGACATGGCAATTCCCGGTCCCCTCTGCCCTGCCCTGGCTCCAGGCTGGGGCACCGCTGCGGCGTGGCCAAGGGACAGCACAGGACACCCGGCTCCACGGAGCGCCCGTGTCCGGAGCAGGGCCGGGGCAGCGGGACGTGCCCGGTGCTGAGCACCCGGCAGCGCCGGGGCCATGGGGTGAGCGGGGCACGCTGCCCTCCCTTGGGCAGGGGCCGCACTGACCCTGGGCCGCTGCCCTGCGCGGGTGCTGCTGCCCGGACACGGGGAAACGTTGTGCTCTTGCTCCGTTAAAGCCACGTTTGTGTCCATCCCCCGGCAAGGACCCAGCGCTGGGAAGGAGTCAGCGGCTCCTCGAGGGGCAGCGGCCCAGGACGGGCACAGAGGTGTGTTCTGCTCGGGAGGCCATGGCATGCATGAGGAGGCACCTATCGAAACGCCCCGGCAGGTCCCCAGTGCCATCAAAGCGGAGCTCCATCCACCGGGAAGGAGCGCCAGCCGACCCGTGCCGATGCCGGCAGCTCCCCCAGTTTGGGGCTAAAAGGGGCAGTTTACATAAGATGGGCTCCCCGCGAGCCGGGGGCCGACGGGAAGGGGGTCCGTGGGCAACCGGGGCGCAGGGCCCAGCCGAGCTGGACCGGGCGCTGCCGCTCGCCCTGCAGAGCCCCGGGGCAGGGTCAGGCCCCGCCGCAGCCGCCCTGGGCGATGTCCTCGCTGGCAGGAAAAGGTGGGTCCTGTCCGAGCGCCGGGAAGCGACCAGGGAGGAGCCCAGACCCGGGGGAGCCGCGGGCCGTGCACGGGGCAGAGCGCAGGGAGCAGCGGAGCTGCGGGAGCCGCGCTCGGGCGCTCTCAGCGGGGGCAGCTTCGTGCGGAGCCGCGCTCTGCAGGCGCAGCTTCGTGCGGAGCCGCGCTCTGCAGGCGCAGAGGCTCCCGAGGCTCCGGACCCTGCCCGGGGCTCCCTCATCCCCACGGCGCTGGGCAGAGCCGTCCCCTCCTGCCCCCAGCTCAGCCCGGTGCCACCCGCAGCAGCAGAGCGGCGAAGCCCCGAGCCCCTTCCCGGCCCCGCCGCTGCTCTCCCGTTACCATCGCCCCGTGCCCTCGGTCCCCGCACAGCCCTCCCCATGGCCGCGCTCTGCTGGTCCCAGTCCTGCCCACCGAGTGCAGCGGCCATGGGCAGCGTGCCCCGGGCTGGCACTGCACTGCTGTGCCCGCTCCTGAGCCTCTGAGATGATGTGTCATTGAGGGGTCGCCCCCCGGTAACGCCTGAGGACATGGCCTGGGCCGGGTGAGCCGTGGAAACCCCAACGTGTGGGCAACGGAGACTGTTCTCCCGTGGGTTTCACTCTCAGCTTTTAAAGCAGCCCTCAAAGAAGGGCCTTCCCGTTCCGCTCCCCCTCGCCCTGCTGCAGGCCCGGGGAGCTCCCTAACACCGTGTGCTGCTTTGCAGTGATGGCACCGCCTCGACTGATCCTTGGGCTGATGTTGGCACAGGGATTGGAGCAGCACAGGCCAGGGGCAGGTTGTGCGCTGCCATCCTACCGCAGCACCAACTCCACCTGGGGATTAACTGATTGCACAGTAATTAATACCAACATTACCGAAGTCCCCTTCCTGGAGAGGGGCTTTGGCCGAGGGCCGGCAGGGACAGGCCAAGGGAATGGCTTTACCCTGCCAGAGGGGAGATGGAGATGAGCTGTGGGGCAGAAGCTGGTCCCTGTGAGGGTGCTGAGGCGCTGTGGCCGCCCCATCCCTGCAGCGCTCAAGGCCCGGTTGGACACGGATTGGACACCCTGCCGCAGTGGAAGGGGTCCCGGTGCACGGCCGGGCTCGGAGCTGGACCAGCTTTGTCTGCACCTACATCTTTACCCACGAGTGCTCTGGGCTGGCTGCTGACAACCGGGGCAGGCCTAGGCCCACGCTCACACCGCTGGCAGCGTTTAGGAGAAGGCAGCTCCTTGCCTGCAGGCAGCAAACAAAGAGGACTTGTTCTGGAGGCAGCTTGCATCAGAGCAAATGCGATTGTTCTCATCGGATTATTATGAATTCCCTCCGGAGCTCCTACGTAACACAAGTGCATTAGAGGACTTTATCCCTGCTAATTTCAGACTACAAAGTCAAACAGTGCATCTGATGAACCTGCACAGGCTCATTCAAACGCACACCAGTGCCAGGCTCCCGTTAGCTCATTAGCAGAGGGCACCCTGCTCCAGGCAGGAGAACCAAAGACAAACCCCATTACAGGCACCTGCATCCCCTCACCCTGCACCAAGCACCCTGAGCCCCATACCGTGGGGCAGCAGGCAGGGAACGCTGCCCAGAGCCCTTGCAAGTGGTGGTGCCAAGAACACAACGAAGCACCCCAGGGGTGTCTGCAGCCAGTGCCAGGAGCAGCCATGGGGCACTCAAACAGCAGCAAGAGGGATCAGCAAACCCACCGACGGGGAGCCTGCCGTGTGCAGGCATGGAGCGGTGAGATGATGGCACTGTGTGAAACCATCCCTTCAATCATGGCATCAGTTTGTGATGAAAAGCAACCCAACACTACTGCTCGGAGAGCAAAGGTAAAGAAACATCTTCACAAGCACCACCCAACAGCAATCAGGAGACTTTGATCGGGAGAACCCAGAGCAGCAGCCAGGGAGCATGAGCTCCTATTGTACCTCGATCTGCAGAGCGGGAGAGGCTCCGGCCCCACCAGCCACTGGTGAAGCATCAACCAACTGCTCCTGCTCCATCCTGGGCACTGAACAAGCAACAACGTCCCCACATGCTCCTCAGGTGCTCCACATCCTGTTTTCTTACTTACCTCACAATGGGAGGAGGCATTTCTCTGTAGCTGGATAAATAGACGCTCCTTTGAGAAGAGCCCATGGGTTGCTGTAATTGTTATTTCAGTTACTCACTGCCTTCTCACTTTCCGAGACTTCCTTCCTGTTCATTTCTCCCGAGGAAGGCACTAAATGGCTCAGGACCTTCCACACTGCCTCAGGTACTGCTGCTGCAGCTCAGCCTGGAGGAGTTCTGCACATATTTCAGCTCAGCTTAGGTTAAAAAACATCATTATAGAAACGGGTTCCACAGTGAGAGAGCCTGAAACAGGGAACAGAATCACACAGTGGTTTGGGTTGGAAGGGGCCTTAAAGCACATTCGGTTCCAACCCCTGCCATGGGGCAGGGACACCTTCCACCACTGCAGGGTGCTCCAAGCCCGTGTCCAACCTGGCTCCAGGGATGGGGCAGCCACAGCCTCTCTGGGTACCCACTGCCAGTGGTGGGAGGTTATTGGGGTATGGTTTAAGACACAGGCTCTCACTCATCAGCTGTGCCACTGCAGCTGGGACCCTGAAGGCCTCTCATCCCGCCTCCTGTGCTGGGCCCTCACATCCTTCCCTGTCCACACCGGCAAAGGGCTGGTGCTCGTTGGCTCTGCTGGACATGCTGCTCCTCACCATGACAGGATGTCCAGAGCAGAGGTGCTGTTCCACACGTGGTCTCACGAGGCAGGGCAGCCTTGCTGGTCCAACCGCTGCTTTAGCATCACAGTACCACAGAGCCGAGCTCCACGTCCTCCTCAGTCACCAGCAACAGAAGCATCACTTACAACGAACAAAAAGGATTTTATTGGAACGTATACACACAGGGATAACAGAGGTATCTGAGTAATCAAATATGGAATGTTTAAGAAAGTTAAAATAAATAAGGATACCAAGTTTTGCCAGTGCTAGGTCCAGCACCAATGTGAGTAAACGCCCTCTGAAAAAGTCTGACCCTGAGGGGACCATCCCTGCAGAGCCTGTAAAGATTCCTACCACCAGAAAGTGGCCAATAATTCTGGAATACAAAGAGTCACAATAGTGCTTTCTACTGATGTGCATTCGCGGTTTATTCGCTACTTTCGTCTCTTATTTCTTTAATAATATCTATTAAATTCTGAAGTCCAAAAACGTAACCCGTGTCCTGGCCCTCGTGCACCACGCTATCTTCAC
Source organism: Forpus xanthops (assembly GCA_032466535.1). Taxonomy (NCBI): domain Eukaryota; kingdom Metazoa; phylum Chordata; class Aves; order Psittaciformes; family Psittacidae; genus Forpus; species Forpus xanthops. The sequence continues at coordinate 41,742 of JASSUY010007319.1, forward strand.
CATAGTACTTGCAGGTGGTGTGGGCAAAGTCTATCATCCGCACATCCACGGTGCTGGTGCTCGGCTTGTAGGCGTATGCGCCCGCCGATTCGTCCGAAGACTCCTCCGAAAGGTCCTCCAAGTCCTCCGGGTCCGAGTCAACAGCAACCTCCTGCCTCTCCTTCCCGTCGTAGATGATGAGCAAGGAGCTGGAGTAGAAGCGGTACGACTCCTGCTTCTCCAGGACAGACTTGAGTTCAGTCAGCTTTTTAATAACAGCCTCAAAGAGTTCCCTGCGCAGGTATTTGCCGTTATGAAAGAACTGGTAAAGTGCTTCTTTAAAGCCTTGCACTGAGAGCTTCCTCCCGTGGTATTTATTCATGAACATCAGCTGGCCGGTGCCTGCCTGGTAGACCTGCATGCACAAACACAAGAGAACACGAAGAGCTGAATTGCTGGGGTAGATGCAAAGCCTTGAGGAAGGAGAACAAAACCAAAAGACAAGTCATGCCACAGAAAGCTGTTACAGGGTGACGTGCTGCTCCTCATTTAAACTGTACTCCTGCACAGCTACAGCAACTGTGAACAGCAGAGCCAGTGGTTCTGAACTCGGAGGCACAGAGGAAATGGAAAATTCCTTCAGTGCGAGATCTGGGCTTTTCCACTGGGAATCTCAGAATGAGTTTAAATGCGATTAGGAGAGCTGCAGCCAAGATCTCCAAAGCTGCTCACTGAGCTCAGGTCCTGCCCTGCTCACGGCACAACAGTCATTCCCAGTCACTGGGCTCTATGGGACAGCAAAACTCCTGTGTAAAGCTGAGGTGTGCCCATTAGCCTCTGTACTTGAAGGAATCACAGCACACTGGTCTGTGCCCACACTGTGCTCACTAACAGCTCAGCAGCTGGGCTCAGCAGGGATTGCAGGTGCCTCCAAAGCTCCTCTTTGTTTCCCAGCACAGGTCTGTACTGGAAGGCAAACAACAACGAGGCCCTGATCACATCCTGGCACAGCAGGGCTGGAAGCACAGCACCCACGCTTCCACTTCAGCCTCGTGCTTTTCCCTGAAGTTAAACAGTGAGCTGAACAGCAAGCATGCCAACAGCCATGCTGTGGAACAAGTCCCAGCAAACACTGCTGGCATTCCTGGAATCCACTGGATGGGAGGAAAGAGGCTTCAGGAAAGCCTCGAACACAAACGAGTTGTTTTCCATCTATCACCCTAGGAATACAGAAACAGGTAAACAAAACACTCAGGTGAAAGTCCACACCACTATCTCCTTATTTGACCACGAGCCTCCCCACACTGACCAAGCCACTTCTCATCTGCACTTTGCAGCACCTCTGCTGGAAGCACTGAAAGACCTGTGGCTCTTCAAAGCCAGAGGCAGCACTGTCTGCTTAACAATGCTGGCGAATTGCCACATGCAGTACTCAACAGGCAGGCACTGCCAGACCCCCCTTTCCAGCTGGCTCCTCTGCTATCCCGAAACATCAGCTCATCGCCAATTTTACTGCACAGCTTGGAAGTGCTGCTGTTGTGCTCAGAGAATGCATTCAGTGATGCAGAGCACATGCTACAGCGTGCTCCTGTGGATGCTGCCATCTTCACTGAGTGACACCCAAAAGCCTCACCCCCTTGCTGAAGGAAATGAGCACACAAGACAGTAACACATAGATGGCTACATAAGCCAAAACCCTGCTAGCAGAAAGGGGCAAGCCTGCTGCCCTGCACATGACTGGTTTTCCTCTCACCTGCATCCCACAGACTCGTACTCCAATAACAGCTGATGTACTCTGCTGACACTTGCGGATCTGATTTGCCTTCTTCTCCTCCGAGGCATCATCTCCATGCTGCCGGGTGCCCATCTTAAGGTCCAACACACATGGTACTTCATATCGAGAAGTCAGGTTTTCCAGCAGGATGAATTCTGCTTAGTTAAGGAACAGTCCTCACAACAAGGAACACAGGTTCTGAAACCATTATCACAGTGCCACAGTCTTAACTTCAAACACAGCCAAAACATACCCAGTGTGCAGAAGCCTATCACAAATTGCAGTCACATAAAACTGTCATAAAGCAGAAGAGGTACCTAACTCCAGTTTCACTGGTCTCTGAAGAAGATAAGCTAATTTCTACATTACATAGGGAAAAACATAACCAGGATCATATGGAAATACAGCCTGGCATCTGATCCGGAATAATGAAGTATTTCCTGTCTAGCGTGAGACTTTTCGGGGGGGGGGGGGGGGGG
>JASSUY010007320.1:0-13908 GCA_032466535.1 Forpus xanthops
TTCTCCTTCCCATTTCCCCGGGACTGAGGAAGAAAGAGGGGGGAGTGAGCAGAACTGTTTGAGGGGCCTCAAACTACAAGAACTGTAAACAGGATGTGTACAGGTAATTCATATTTTTGTAGCCCCTGAAATTCAAGGACAGTCCAAAGACAGTGTCAGATGAGAGCAAAGTTTTCAAGACAGAACTGTGAAAGACTAGGAATGGCCTAGCTGCAGAGCTCACCGCTCTTCGCTTACCCACTTTTATTACTCTGGAGCATATTTTGGATCATGGTATTTGTCTGAAAGCATCAGCTCCCTGTTCAGGATGGAGTCTGAATTTCAACTCTGATGCCTTGCTGACACTAGGAGCAGATGGCTGTGAAGCCACTGGTATAAAATAACTACTTAGAAGTGAGCTGGGCTTCTGTCATGTTTTGAAAATAGGAAAGTCAAGAGCCAAGAGGATTTATTATTTCCTAAATTGAAAGAACTAGTATCTTGTATCACTTTTTTTGATACACAATCTACATTTTAAAGTCACTTAGACAATACCTTCTGGTTGGTATTTCTCCAAGTAACAGTATGGAAGAGGTGGAAAAACTGGTGTCCTGTCTTATGAGAATCAGTGCATCTTCACACATTTCAGAATGTTTTGAAGCTAAAAACTTTGACTTTAATTTATATCAGGGAAAAAAAAATGAAGCGATGTCACTATGATATAGACAGGGATAAACATTGGGATTATAGGAATATAAATAAAACAACATCTAAACTTGAAGATCAAGGACTCAAGCTGCTTTCTAATGTAAATCTTTATAAACTGTTGCTGGGAAGTTTTTGTAGTCTCAACATGTGTTTATATATTAATTTGTTTTTAAAAATAGGCATATTAGGAACATGCAATGCATAACTCAGTCCCTGGGACTAAATGATAGTGGGAAATTATGCCAGGAAAATTTTTTTTTTTTTTTTTTCAGAAGTATCTGTAGGCCTCAACTATTATCAGATCTCAGTAGCTAGAAAAAAAGTATAATGAGAAAGTACCTCTGCCTCAAAAAGTGTGTGGTTTACAGAAATTAACTGAGCCCAGGTAAGAACCAGGTGGCAAAAGCCAAAAGGGACATCAAACTGGAAGGTGCCCATACTTCCTGCAGGCAAAGGTGAATTCCCTGAACTCTGCTCCAGCCCTGGAGTGCATGCAAAGAAGCTAGCCCGAGCTAGTCAGGGAATTGCTTCACCCAAATGCTCCCTTGTCAACTTTGTCTTCAGATGGCACTTTTCACCAGCACTATATTGTTTTAAACAAGTGAAGAGAGCAACAAATTTAAGTCTTTCTGAAGAGACTTTCCAGAAACTGATAAGATTTTCCGGTTATCTGCCTCTCTACCCCAGCTTCTTCCAAGCCTCCAAGGACACCATAAGATTACAGTGCCAAAATAGAAGCCTCTGATGATAGATTTGAAGTGTGCATGTTAGTGAAGGTTGTTTGGATCTTCATTCTTGACTTAGATAATCAAATATCCTGGAAATGGTTTTCAAAGGGCTTTAAAATATTTTCTAGATCTACTCTAAAAATGTAAAGCTGTTCATATTTTTTTGAAATACAGTGAAATAGGAAATGTTATCAAACTTTATACTGCAAAACTGTTCACGCATAAAGAAGGTAGTTGAGGAAAGTACTGATAGACAAAACATATAGTAAGGTTATTAGTATTCATTACACTGACAGAGCTCACTCCTGTTAGCACACTGCTTGCATAGGAATGACTTATGCTTTAAAGAAAGTGTCTAGATTAGTGGGAAAAAAGATCTCAGTGCATTGACACTGTCTCCAAATCACCATTTGTTAAAAGTTTCATTTGAAAAATATCCCAAAAATAAAAAAAAAACCCAACCAAAACAAAAAAAACAAAAAAAAAAAAAAAAAAAAAAAAAAAAAAAAAACAAAAAATAACCTGAAAAAGCTGCAAAAAAAATGCTTCAAGGTGGATTTTTTAAGGTGAACATTTTCATGTTACATATTAGCAGATATCAAGATAGAAAGACTTCAAACCTGAAATTGTATAAAAATTAAAAGTTTACATTTTTGTGGGAAAAAAAGCATAATCAAACTTTGTATCGTTTTTCCTTAAATTTATCTCCTTTTTTCACTTTGCTTTTGATTTAGTTGCTGTAACAAAAAAGTGAGCGAAACATACTGTTCCACCTCACACAGAGTTTATGTAGTCCTTTTAAGATGCCAAGTACTTGTTGAAGTAATATCATCAAGCCTATAAAATCCAGTGGTTTTCGTCTCCTGGAATCTTGGATTCCTGTGAGAAGCACAACCTCATGCATTGAAATGGAAGCTGAAGTTGTCTTTTTTGCAGAGCGAAATATGGCAGATTATTTCTCAGAAGTTCAAATAGCAGCTGAACGGAACCCATTCACTGTATTTGCAAGATGCCAGTTGCTATTTTTTGGAAGGCAAGCATGAATTTGATTCGTGATTCTCAAATGTTTGCAGTTTCTCTAACATGTGAGTTTTCTGTGGCTCAGGCAATCGCATCCTTATTCAGTGCCTAACAGACAGTGATGGCATAGGCTGAGTAGAAATCCAAGAGGGGCATTGGTTCCAGGTTTATCCAACTCTCCTCTCCAGAGCTGTAGCAAATGCAGAGTTTTCTTTTATGTAAGAAAACTGGATGGGACAGAAATCATTGTGGCATCAAAGCTGTAGGCTGGGATTTTCAAAATCTGGATTTAAGCGAACGAGTATTCTAAAGCAGCATATCTGCCATCTCAACCATAGCCTCTGTGGAAACAAAAGAGATAACTTTTCCTATGCGTTTGCAGGCCTTGTTATTAAGAAATGTTTACAGATAATTGTCTTGCCAGTCAGGAGAATTTAGTTAACAAAATAGTGGCTTATTCATAAAAGGTATGGATTCTTTGTAAAAGGGTGTTTTGTCTACAATCTCTTCATCTGAAATGCATCAATTGCTGTTATTTAGCATATACGGCTAATCTGACTAAGTTTTGGTAAAGGAATTGTTTTACTAAGAGGTATACAAATCCTTAAACTGACCCATTTTGGCAGAATTCATATCAACAGAGTCTATCAGTCCACTGCTCACTGTGCCCTCCTATAGCTACAGTAATAAGCACCTTCTGTTCTGATCTGATCTAAATTGTAATTCTGGCTATTTCCATTGCATTCTTACAAATAAAAAGTGATGTGTCTGACTGGGAATTCATTGAGTGCATTTAGATAGGTTCCTCCTGTTTTGTTATTTGTCTCTGTAGAAATGGTTATGCAAACTGGATTTAAATGAAGTTCCAAATATGTCTTTGATATCTTTCCAAGTACCTGCAAAGCTCCGTTGTTCACTGTCATCCCTTGACCACAAAGTCACAGTGACACCTTACCAGCAGAGTATGCTAGAGTACATGTAACACACCTGTCCCTGGTTATTTTCTTCTTGTTGCATGTGCTTACTGAAAATAAGCTGCTATTTTGTTATGCTAAAAGCAGATTTGTTACGTGGTGTACAATATGCCAATTGCCATGCTCTCAGGAGAGATACTGCTTTTTATTCAGGCCTGAGTGCTCAGTAGATTTCACAAATCAACTATATCTGATGCCGGCTTCTTCATTACATTTATACACAGAAGTCACAAAGTAATACACTCCCACTTATATTGCTTGCTCAGTAATTTGCATATACTTATAATCTTTACTGTGTCATTCTTCCTAATCATTGTTCATGCTTTTTGGGAGTCTCGGATGGTTGTCAGTGGTCACTTAATGAGGTTTCTGCCAAAAGTTCTCTGTCAAATTTCAATCATTGGGCACCTTCATGCTATTTGAATAGCCTTCTTGATTCAACATCAGATTTCCTGGTTTATGTCCAAAGGTTCTTCGATCCAGGGCCAGGTACCTCCACTAATTTCATATAAACAATGTACAGCTATCCCTCAACATCAACAGACTAGTACAAGGTCATCCTGACAGAAATAAAATAATTTTGTTCATAAGAATGTATTAAATAAAATCCTCCAAAGCATTGAAATGGAAATAAAAAGGATTAAAACCAAAATGAAAAGTGCTTTAACTGTAAAAGAATTCAGGGCTCACAGTATTAATTAACAAGGAACGTGCTGCTTGAATGGATTATGCAGATTAAGTTTTTGTTGTTGCAATCTGGTACAATTAGTTGCATGAAAAAGTATATAGCAGTAAACTAAATCAGTATTTCTCTTCACTATGATGTGCGTTTGTTAAAAATACTTACTGTTTGGACTAGTAAAAAAATTCAGATCCTTGAAATACACATTACAAATGGAGTTAGAGGAGATCTTAATTCTTTACCAGGAAAACTGATTCACAGCTTCTTAAGGGTGCCTGATGAATTAAAGGATTGACCATACTATTGAGCTAGGAAAAGGAATTAATGTGGAACATCAGAGACTTTGCAAGAAAACTAAAATTAGTTGTGTAAGTAGATATTTGATACTGATACAAACTGGCGAATGCTCTGACCACACCACACAAGTCTTGGAAGGCAGATTCAGGGACTGTGAGAATGAAGACCCTAGGACCACTGTAGGAGAGGATCTAGTCTGAGACCATCTTAGGAACCTGAACGTATACAAGTCCATGGGACCTGATGAAACCCATCCACAGGTCCTGAAGGAGCTGATAAATGATGTTGCTAAGCCACTGTCCATCATATTTGAAAAATCTTGTCAGTCAGGAGAAGTTCCAGATGACTGGAAAAAGGGAAATATAACCCCCATTTTCAAGAAGAGGAAAATGGATGAGCTGGGGAACTACAGACCCTTGGCAGGGGGGTTGGAACTAGATGATCTTAGGGTCCTTTCCAACTCTAACTATTCTATGATTCTATATTAAACAATAGTGTCCTCCTCTAAAAATTCTTTCCTTCCTATTGAATTTATGTAGGATCTACGCATTTTAGTTTACACCAGTCTTCCTTCTTTCGTGGTACTTCACATTTCTGATCTTCTAGTCTGTAAATTCTCTAGCAGTTCCTATCCTATTAAATCACATATATAGTGTCTCTGTTATACATTTCTGTCTTTTGTGCTAAGCATACCTATTTCCTTATTCTCATCACTAAAGAAGCAGTATAAAGCATAGCTTCTTCTGGAGTTCCTAGTACGGAAGAGATGAAATGTCAGCATCACATTAGAAGAGTGACAGTATCTGTTTAATGCATCAGAAGGTTTACAGACCAATGTCCTTGTCTGTAGGACAAGGTTTCTTTCAGAAATTTTAAAAGACCATCTAGCAATTCTTGCCTGCAGTCCCTGCTGTTGTAATTGGCCCTGGTACAAACAGCAAGTGAGAGAGAGAAGTGTCCTTGGTAGTCTCAGAGAGCCTTGTTGTTCTACTTTATAGTTCATTCTAATATGAAGTAGCCTGTTTGGCTTTTTCTGGCTGTAGGTATCTTAACCTGGCATTCCACAAGTGACCATGATCAGTGCTCCACTGGGAGGCAATGATTTTACATTTCTTGCCTCATTTATGTACTGTATCACTGAGCCTATGAAGTAGAAGCAGATACTTAAAAAAGGAAACAGAGTTAATGAGCATTGAGAACCTGTATTTGGTTTAGATTCTCAGTACAAGGAAACATACATGGAAGTTTGATAACTTTTGTATTGGTTTCGAGTCCTTTAATGGAAGTTGCAGGCCATGTAGCCTGTGATGAAGAATAACTGGATCTCTCAAACCAAAATATTATTGTGCAATTCAGGACTTGTCTGATAAAGTCTTACTTGTATTGCTGGGTAAAATTTTTTTTCATATTCTCATCTGAACTGAAGATTGGTACTGCTGCCATCCACGGGAACTTGGATGGTGGCTTGATCGGAAATAAGACTCTCCTTCTCCCCTTGCATCCTGTGATGTGTGGCAGGCAGATCACATTCCATGTGCAAACCGCAGCATGTTTTCTCTGACTGCATAGATTGCCTCCATTCTGCTCCACGGCAACAACAGTTTGTAGATTAAAATGCCCAAATGTTGCACTTGTATCTTATCAGTGACAGGAAGATTAGCATACCCTAAAGCCAGTGAAATTTTTAAGCTGTTGTGAATTATCATGAAGTGTATGAGAACAGAGACCAGCATGTTTTAGTTGCATCATAGCCTGTAATTATGCCCCTGTTTTTAATGGTCACTTTTCATATGCTGTTTTTTTAACCCTCCTGGCATCCTCTGAGTTGCATCCTTGTACCTCATCTTCTGTCTGTTTTATAAGAATGGATGCAGAAACTTACGGAAAAGGATTTTAGGCTGGGATTCTATGTTGAAAGCAGCACCTTCTTTTAACCCTCATTTAGGCATTATCAATGGATTCACTGGAGAATTTTCAGCAAAGGAAGTAAGAAACAGGTCAAGCTTTTTACGAGATACAAATCATTACCCCTCTGACCCATTCAATTGCTGCTTTTTAAAACAAGTGACTGTGCTCTGCTTTCCTGGAAGTTCAGTGTGGGTCAGTGAGAATGCAGGAAGTATGTTATACCTCTTCTCTACAACAAAGTGCAAGTGTGCTATTTAGTTTTAAATATGTAAACTAGTAACTAAATATACATAAATAGAGGAGGCAAAGGAAGGCAAGACAAAACTAATTAACTATGAGAGTTCCCCCTTAAATTAAGGTGTAGTTTCTGAGAGAATAAAAAAATGATTGCACCGTGGATTGTTTTTTTTTTTTAGTCTTCTACTTCCAGTTATTGTAAGCCTGTATTTTCCTTCACTGTTGAGTGTATTAAGGGAAAATACAACTGAGTATCTTTCAGATACTCATTAGAAGCAGCAATCACTTTTTAACCTTTGACAGATAACACTGTGGAATTTAATCTCAGATGTAGCCTTTAGAGCCATAAGGGTTAACAAAATCTTGTTGTCAAGGCTATATTGGTTTCTGTGGTGAAACCATTGGAACTTGAAAATTGAGTTCTACAACTGGAAGAAAGTATAGGAGGGAGAAAAACATTACATCTCTATGAAATGTAATTCAAAGGCAAGAGAAATACTGAAGTCATACCTAGTTGAGCTGTCTTACTCCATTTATTGATTTATTAAGCAAAACATTTATGGAGCGTTTAATTTTTATGGATATTCTCAGGCATGAAAAAGCATTCATTATGATCAGTTCTCAAAACACAAATTGGTCATACAATGAAAGCAAAGTTTTTGAATAAAAAGCATGTCTTAGTGTTTGTTTTTAATGTATTTATTACAGCAGCTCAAAGCTTTTGTCTTTTGGGTGTGTACATGTAGACATATATGCAAATATACATGCCAGTAATAATACCTTGTTATTTTTGTGTTGTATAATTCAAAATTTTTTTGTCACTTTTGCTAAGTTTCATAGAATCATCGAATCAACTAGTTTGTAAAAGACCATAAAGATCATCAAGTCCAACAGTTACCCCAGGACTGCCGAGTCCACCACTAAACCATGTCACTAAAGTTTGGGGAAAGCTGAAAAACCTGTCTTTAAGTAATGGTATGGATGAGATACTTGTAACAGCAGGGATATACTCCACCTATTGACAGGGGAAATATTGAACCATCCTTAAATTTGAAGTGAGATTTCACAGTTTTACAACTCCTGAAAAGGGTTCTATTTGATTTCATCATGTCAGAGCTATGTCGTGATGCTGATCTCCGTAAGACTGCACAGAGGGTAAGCAAACATGAAAGAGAAGCATCAAATTAGACACCTAAATTATGTTTCCATAGAAGAATAAAATATGTTTACACATAAACTAGAGCTCTTGGGATGACGGTTACAAAATCATAGTATGCATGGCTTATATTTATGGTATATTCCATTTAGACAAACAGTATCCATGTATGTCTTTATGATGATAGCTTAAGACTGGAATGCCAAAGTTTTGATTGATGAGATACCATTGCTACTACTGACAGCAAAGGTTATCTTTTTACAGAATGCAGGGTAGTATTTTGATAAATTTATTTTCAAGGAGTAAATGCATGCAGCTGTGCTTGAGACCGTTACCCAGGGAGTGTTGCACTTTCCTCTTCCCCTATATTATTCACTATTCTTTTCAAGTTCTTTAGTTTCCTTCATTTCTCCCACCCCTATTTATTCAAGTACTGGTTTCATTTTTTTCTTATTACATACCTGTTAATCATTAAGAATATGTAAATAAGACAACATTAATATTCAGACACAATGAGTTAACCTATTTTGTTAATAAGATGAAATTGATTATCTTTTAGCAATAGCTAAAATTAAGGTTAGATAATTAGGACTCTCCTTTAGGCTCAGGAAATGATTTTAGTAAAAACTTCATGAATAACTGTATTTCCCCTGAGTGAAGAAAGGAGGTAAAAAAGCAGACAACCTGAAGATGACCACTGAATTACTACTGCAGGATTTTTTTTCAAGTTTTAATTAAAATATTTAATGTGATGGTTAAACTACAAATCGCAGTCAGGGATGCACCACAGATGACGTTTGTTTCCCCATTTTAAGTCCATCTTAAAAGGGAGAGAGATTTTTTGTTCTGTTAAAACAGTTGAGAAGTGTGGTAAGTCTGATATTTTCAATACCATATAACAATTAAGGATAAACCAATGTACCTGCCGAAAGCACATTATTCAAAATTGTTTCCTACAGGAAAAGAATAAGTGTTCTGCCATTTTTGTTTGTTTGTTTTGTTTTTTAAATAACCTTTTTTAAAAAAAAAACAAAAACAAAAAAAACAACAAAAAACCCCGCTTTTTGTCCCTTTTTCTCTGTTATTTTTTTTTTTTCCCTTTAGGTCCCCAGATCTTTAAAAATGAAGTTTAAAAGAGCTGAGAAACCTGTGCTGAACTTTGGGCATTAGAGGGGTGTGAATAATCTCGCATTTTAGTGTAGATAGGAATAATCGCCACCATAATGCAATCTACCTTTGATATAGGGTCTACCATGACTTTTCTATATCCCCACAAGGATGCATTACCAGAATCTGCTTTTGGAGTATATCAGTATAAGAGGCAAAACCAAACCCTGGATGTTATCATAAGGAACTATGAAAGTAATATCTCTGTACAGTTACATGATGGCAAAGTCAAGAGAAAGGTGATGTTCCTTGTCCATAGGAGTAATAGTAATCTAAACTATCTCCTAGCAGTTTCTTTAGACTAGCTTGGAACTACAGTGAGTGACTAGTTTCTAAAAGCTGTTTTAATTGATTAGCACTTTTCCTTTTACTCTCTCATATGCATGCATGCCAGAACATAAAGAGCAAGTTAACAATCCTAGATTACACCCATTTACCTTTTCTTTGTGCATCTACTGAGAATGATGAAGCTTAGGGTCCTGAGTTTTAGTTTCGCTGTTTATTATCAGTACCTGGAACTCTGCAATTGGGTTTGATAAAGACAGAAAGAAAGCTGTGATACCTACTATGAGGCAATTGCAACCTACATATATCAGAGGAAGAAACCTTGGTATCATTCTTTAAGTATGTGACATTTTCAGTGAAGCAATCTCAAGTGGTTTATGATAAAGTTCATAGTAATATCTATATGAAGTATCTATAACAAAAATGAGTAGGATTTGTCCTTTACCAACAGTATAAAAATAAGGTAAAAGAAGTATGCTATGTCAAATCTTTGCATATATAATAGAGATTATAAAAATTGATGTGTATTTTATCCTGACAGTCATTGAACAGTGTTTTTTCTTAAAATAAATATGATGTCTTCTTAAGATGGCAACAATGTGGCCAGCTGCTAATAGGAATAGAGGTAAAATAAATGTTAAAAGCTGTATATCCCAACAGTATTCAAATGCCTTGGGATCATTTAATATCACTTCCTATGAGTCAATTAGACATCAAGTTAGAGAAATATTATGTGGTTCAATGTTCATTTGCCTGACAGTTACAAATTAAGTGCTTATAGTTTATGCAAGTTTAATCCCAGGGTTATGGAAATGTAGGAGAATGTGAAGGCGTTTCTGCCTCTATATGTTTGGAATTTTGATTGAGAAACTGTTTTAGGAATATTCTTACACTAATAACATAGGTAGGCAAATGTTTTTTCTGCAGAGATTATCTGCTTTGTGGATTTTTTAATTGACCTTTTAATTTATTTTGTACAAGGTAATGTATTCTTGGAAAACTGTGAATGCTCTCACTTCCAAGTAGTTTTCATGATGACATAGCTTGCTTCCTTTCAGGAGTGGAAACTTATATTTTGGATTCTAACATAGCAAAAGATTAAGTTTTGAAAAAATGGTCCAGTGTCTAGGGAATGGTATTGGGATTTGAAGTGTCCACATGTCCCTTCTGAATTCAGTCACAATCACGGGCTGTGATCTTGCGAGTAGATGTTGCAGTCTCTTTCAGATGAAAAGGCAGGGGTATATTGCTTTCATAACTTATCTGAGTCAAACCAGTACTGTGTTTCAGCTAAATTTCTAACTGACTAAATAAGGATTACATTAGTTCCTGTCTCATGTGCAGGGTAGTCAACTCAGTAACGGTTTAGTAGATTGTATTACTGATTTTGTTGTTTAAAAAAAGCTGAAGTCAGTGAGTAGAAGAGCTGTGAAACACAAAGATATTGTTCAAGTCATTGACACAATGAAGGTCAGCATATTGCAAGCTGTCAGACATGCCAAGTGTAATATTTTGACAGAGAAAGTTGACATTGACAACTTCTCTGAATGTGTTTTTTGCTTAGGAGCTCATAAAAGATAATGGTGGGAAACAGATGTCAGAAACATATAGATTTTTCTGAGAAGGGAAGAAGAAATGTTAAGAGAAGTGAAGATTACATGAGAACAGGTGATCACAAAACTAGAATGTCTGCAGGCTGTCAGCCATAGGAACAGATGGAAATAGAATTCAGACTGAAGTAGAAAGGAAATAAAGTAAAAAAGCAGAAGGTCTTAGAGTGTATTGCACATATGATCTTCTGTACTCTACATACAAAACTAAAAGGAAAACCCAAGCCCTACATATGCAAAGAAACATGGATTAAAATGTTACATAACTATAATGCTCAAGTCAATTAGCCCAATTCTTACTTGTTTTTCAGATTTCTAAGCGGACATAAAGCCTTACTCTACTGATTTGGTCCAGAATAAATTACTTCCAAATGGGAGAACAATGGAGCAATAAGAAATTCAACACAGTGTCAATATGAGTGAGATTTGCATAATTAGAATTTTGTACAGCATCTAGCTCTGTGATCCAAGTTCTCTTGAGCTGAACAGTTACATCAGAGTAATGAAGAAAGGAAGTTAAACGATGTGACTAAGAATGAGGGGAGAGGGTTGCCATGTCCCTTGTAATTATGGCTGTGTGGATATGAAACATTCACAGTTTCCATTGATAATCCTATACTGATGGAACTGCTATGGAAGAAGAGAGCTGAAGTATATAAGCCATCAAAAAGACTTACACTGCTGTAGCATTCTGATTTTCCATGAGAAAGTCTCCCAATCCAGTTAAAATAGAAGTTTTCGGATATTAATAAGCCCTCCAGAGCTAGATGAGTATGCATACGCTAGCAGAGTATGTTGTTCAATACCAGTTACTCTTACTGGCAGATATAATCAAATTGCAGGATTTTTTTTTAGTGACTGTCTCTTTCACAGGGATCCTTTCCTATTCTACTTGTTTCTCATGACTACATCTGCTTACTAAAAGTAGTCCTTTATAACTTTGCATTTCGTTTAAAAGAGTCTTCTTGAAGGTCTGTGTATTCTCTGCATAGGGCAGGACTAAAGACAAACACATCTTGAGTACTCTGTTTTCTTGTATTTAATATCACAGTGATGTGTGACAAGTATATTGTGGTTGAATTATTTGTATGTGGATATTATAGACTTAATAGAGCTAATTACAAACATGGAGAATGAGAAAAAGTTTAATGTGTACGTCTTTCATGATTTGCAATTGTGAGACAGTATTTCATGATACTGTTGTTATGAGGATCACTTGAAAGCTTAGGAACACTTCTATGGTAACAGTTGTCATGCTTATTTTAAATTGCAATTAAATTTGTCTATTCCATCATAGGATTTAGTGTGCCTGTGTGGACAGCTGTTTAAAGAAGTAGCACAGCATCATTTGAACTACAGAATTGTGTTTTCTACTTGGGAAACTGCTTTGATTTGCTATTTAACATTTTTATTATTGTGAGATGGAAATAGCAGTTTTTCTTACAATTATTAAGTACTTTCCTACCTTAAAAGTTGCAAGACAAACTGCTTCTATGAATGAAATCAAGAGCCATACATCGGTTATAGCAAGTATTTACAATGCAAGGTAGGCAATCATTTTTTCCTGTAGTAAGAGAAGCATCATTGAATGATGTGTGGGAGTTCATCAGATTGCTGCAATTCTGTGCTTTGGTGTAAAGTGTGGTAAGTGGCAGAAGTTTCAGAGCCAGGGTGTTCAACGCTGTGGTCAAATAGTACAATAAATATGGAGGAATATAATTCGCATGTAACATTTTTGAGCGTAAACTTGGCAAGTGTAATTATCACCCCTAGGGAAGGGTGTGCTCAGAGAGACTTAAAGCATCTAGTAGAACATGTATATTTTTGTTTCTATAGACTTGACAAGTGGTGGTGTTTTGCTGTACATGTTCTCATGGGTTTCTCACTATTTTTGTTTATTATTATCTCAGTAATCTGTGATTGTTCCTTATCAGAGGAGGAAGGAGAAACGCGTTATTTTTGCAGGTCCTTTAGGGAAAAGGATAATAACAGCACTTACTTCCTGTACATGGAGGAGAATAAGTTTCCTTGGCTTTTCTAAAAAATTTGCAGTCTGTTTTCTGAAAGTATCTTTAAAGTAGCTAGAGAATAAAAGGAGGATTTCCAGGGGGAATTTGAAGGGCATACTTGCTTCTATTCTGTATTGTGTTGTTCAGTGTTGCTGCTCTGATTTCTGTTATGTGGTACTCTGAATTGACAGCTGCCTAAACTTCTTTTTTAACAAAGAATGGTTATAGTCTTATGCACCAATGTAAGATGCTGCTCACTAATGTTCAAATCCATTAAAGTATCCTCTCTGTCTGGTTGATGACAATCCAGGTAAAGAAATCTCTAGCCTCCCACGAACTGTGGTGTCAGGCTGCTGCCTCTATTCCCTGCCTTCTAGTTTTTTCATCTTATTTTTCTAATTACTCTTCATCCCAATTTTGTAAAAGTAATAGGTTGAAAAAATCTTCAATGCTAACTATTTTTTCCTTTTTTTATTTGTTATGTGTAATCCTTATTACATTATAAAATGATGTTAGGGAGAAAGCAGATGAGCAGAGATGAGTGGGCCGCAGTCTTCATGAGATGCAAAGGCTAGCAGGGTGAAGAAATTGGTAACTAGATTAACCACACGTCAGATCAACTATTTGTCTGTATCATAACCGTTGTTATAGTTTAGATATCCTCTACTATCTGTTATGATTCCAGCCCACCTCTCTCTGCTCTTTTGGCAGTCATAGCTCTGCTTTCTGAATAGAAACCCAAGTAGCAGATGATGATTGGAATGGAGATGAAAGGCAAAAGGGATGGAGGAGTGAGAGGGAGGGGAGAAAGAGGTCTGATGTAGAGAATGAATCACATTGGCTCAAGTGAAGGAGGACAAACAAGGAGGACGAAACAGCAGGGAGAGAAACCACATGGAGTCTTTAACATGTAATGAATCAGTTATTCCAAACCATGGAAAACACCAGAAATGTCATTACGTTACTATGCAAATCATAGAATCATAGAATAGCTAGGGTTGGAAAGGACCTCAAGATCATCTAGTTCCAACCCCTCTGCTCTGGGCAGGGACACCTTCCACTAAACCATGTCACCCAAGGCTATGTCCAACCCAGCCTTGAACACCGCCAGCAGTGGAGCATTCACAACTTCCCTGGGCAACCCATTC
>JASSUY010007320.1:14008-28897 GCA_032466535.1 Forpus xanthops
TGTTCCAACAGTTCCATGTCCTTTTGATGTTGAGGACACCAGAACTGCACACAGTATTCCAAGTGAGGTCTCACGAGTCAGTAACTTCTTTCGGAGGCTACTCTGGGGGTAGCGTAAGAAGTTCACCGTGATCTAAGAATAATGTAATTTCATGCAACTACTTGCATGTCAGCTTAATTTAAGATAAATGCCTCTCAAAGTACTGTGGAAGACTACCTAATGAAATTAAAATATTTTTTGTGAATACTGGAAGAGGAGTATGTTCTATAACTTAACTGTAACTGAGGAATAAATCTCTCAGTGCCTTGTAGGTTAATATGCAGGCAGTTTAATTAAAACTATATATATTTTTCTTTTTGAGAATTCCAGGTGGATTATGGGTAGTGCACCAATATAAGGATTCTTAATATCTTGTTTGGATATCCAAAATTCAATTACTATTGGTGTTCATTAGAAAAATAATGAAAACAAAGCAGAAAGAACTTGTATGTTTAGAAATTAAGAGATAACCATTAGAATCCTTTTGTAATATTCACATTATTCAGTTTTTTGAAAATGCCCATATATTTTTTCTAGGTAAGGATATTCATAAGAGATTAGAAGAGAGAAATAAGCACATAAAAATTATGTCTCTGTATAAATGAAGATTTGTATGTGTAATATATACTGTGTAATATGTATAATTATCTATAATAATACATATATTATACAAATAATTTATAAAATATTATATTTTATAATTATATAATAATTAATTTATATAATATTATGCAATACAAATACCAGTCTTTCTAAGATATTGCAGAACTATATATTAGCCATAACAATGTTGGGAGGAAGTTACAGAATTGTTACAAGAAAAACATATACCCCGTGTAGCAAGATGGTTAAAGAAGGTGGTTCACTAAAAAATGGTAGCTTACAATCCTGTTATAGTGCTGTAGACGGAAGCAAGCAGGTATTTCAATACAAAGCACTGAAATGATGATTTATCTGATAAGACATGCATGTAGATTTTCAGGGACTGAAAAATACCATTTATGCCAGTTTTTTGTGTGTATGTATGGGGGGTGTTGGTTTTGTTTTTTTTCTAATTGAAAGTTGCAAAAGATTTACAGCTATTGCAAGACACAAGGCATGACGATAGCCTGAATTACGCTAAGTAAACATAATGTGCGATTTATTGAGTTTTTTGATGTTCTTTTCTTTAAGAAAAGAACAGTACTAGTCTACAGAAATTGCATACAACATTTTCTAGACATTGATATTTTGTTTTGCGATATCTCTGCATTCACTTAAAAAGCCCCCCAAAAACAAAACACAACAGAAACCCAGAAATACCTCAAAATCCTTCACTCTAAATTAATAAGGAAAACCTTCAAGAAAACCTGTTCAGTGATGTCAGTGTCATCCTGCATTGTTTCTGAATAAAGTTTAAATCTTTCTGTGCCATCTATCTTTCTGTGTTATTTATGGAATTTGTGTGGAATGTGGTCTGGAAGATGATTGGGTAAATGGCAATAGCTGAAGTCTTTTGCTGATAATCAGTCCTCTTTTACTTTCTTTTTTGTTTTCCTTCCTCAAAAAATGGGAAGTCAAGAGTGATTTTTGTAATGAATATTACAAAATATTAAATAATGGGGTTTTTTTTTATTCTTATTATTTTTAATCTAATTTTTGGAGAAAGACCTTCAGTTCATTTTTTATTAACTGGAAATAACAGAAGTCTTGCCCAAAGTTCCATAGGAAATTGAATACATTATAAGATCAAGTTCTCATTCACAGTTTTGTCTATGGATTTTCAAAGAAATGAAACTAATCTATACTCTGCCAACTGCCTAAGAGATAAGCTAATTCCCTTAGGTTATGAGCATTTGGCTTTTCTTTTCTTATATCTGTTGGAACTGCCATGCGAGTCACCTACAGTTTTAATCCACATCTGAATGCATATTTCATCTGTCATTTGCTAAATGCATTCTGTTTTGTCATGAGAACCAAGTTAATACTGCTGTTATAGCCCATAACCACTTCTCAAGAATAAAATATCTGAAGCATAAACAAGGGTAATAGCCTCTTGAGATGTTTAGGTTATATTGCAAGTGGAATGCTATAATGCAGTTCCTGTCTATTGTAGCTACAGGTTTGACCATTCGGTCTCAGTGTGTGTGGTAATGCACGCTTTATACAGTTGAATAATAGGACATAGTATTAAAAAGTATGTTTATGGTGGTAAGCTAAACACGTAGTTGTGCTGATCTTTTAGTTTAGGATCTATCCCTGTTCTAAAATTTAGGGACAGATTTCTACAGCTATTTAGTCTTGAGAGATGTAAATACCCCTCTAACAGCATTCTCCAAAGCTCATATGCGTCTGTCTACCTCACTGAGCATTGGGCATTCTACTTACCAGCTCTGTAAACTGTTAGCATATGGTTTTAATTATGTCACCTAAATGCTTTTCAGTGATAAATATACATTGAATTTAAAGAAAAAGAACAAACAAAAAAAGAGTGCCTGTACTGGAAAATATATGCAATATGAATTTCATGGGTGTGAAGCATACACAGATTTGTTTGATATCAGTAGCAGCTGAGGTTTCTCAGTATCTCTAAAAATGAAGCAAAAGAACAGTTACCATGGAAATAATATTTTTATAAGTGCTAACTTAGGTGGAAGACAGGTCAAGATAAAATGCTTCAGAAAAAGAAGTAAGATATTTTTCTTTCATGGAATATTTTCTTTTAAAGTCAATTTCAGGTCTGGATTAATCCTTTTGTGTAGTTTGAATTGGAAAAAAACCTATTTGCACGAATCACAGTTAGTCCATATATGTTGTCCAGTTATTCTTCAGCCTGGTTTGGAAGTACACCTATTTTAAAAGCACACGGTACATGTAGTTTTCTAGGTAAAGACAAGATATTGCAAAGTTGGAGGAACATACACCATAAATGGTGACGCTGAGCTGTGTTTCTAGTTAGTTTTGTTTTTATAAATACACAGATAAGACATCATTATAAATCATGTAGAGCATCATATTTGCTTGAAATGTTGTGAATATTTTTTATAGAGGTGAGATTGCTCGGAGTGAAAATGGAAGAAAAAAAAAACCCACATAATCTAAAAGCTTGGTAACAGAGAATACTGATATTACTGTTACTTTGTTATTTCAGTTATGTTTGCATTCTGTAGTTGTTAAAGGCAAAAAAAAATCACACAAAGCGTATGAAAGAATTATTTGTTAGAAGTGTATCTCTGTCTTTGTCTTTACCAGCTGATAAGGAGTAGATGACAGAATAGAGGTATTCCTTCCTACAGGAGGTACCTAGAAACTCATGTCCAATTTGCAGCCAATTAGACTGTAAAGTAATTGTTGTCCAACCCTCCTGTGAGCTGTGTCTGCCAGAAGCACTTCCTTTTGCTTTCCTTAGACTGCTCTGAGTGTTGAGGGTTAGATTAACGTTTTAGATTAAATCTGTTTAGTACCACCCAGTGTTGAATTACAGTTTACTATACTATTTTAGCTGTTTTGTCAGGAATGGACTGTAAATTGCAAAGCTGTTGTCGCTAACTGTGAGAACTTTTCTAGGATGGCCAATTAAGTATAGAAAGTCCCATTTCTGTTGGCTTTTTTTTTTTTTTCAAACTAATAAGCTCTATTTTGAGTAAGCTTATGATAGCATCACAGAGGATGTGCCTTGATTTCTTTAGTAACTGTACTTTTGTTTAGAGAGGTCTCAAGCCGTTTGAGTTGATAGTACTGCTATTGTCGCTTGCTTGCTTATGGCAGAGTCTGTAAATAAGCCAGCAAGTTCCCTGATGATGAAATGGAGTGAGAGTCAAGCTGTAGGCACTATGAGCCTTCAAGAGGTTTGGGATTGATTAGAAAGGAACCCTCAAGGTGCGTGTGAAATGATGAGGGTACCAATAACACATCTGTATTGCAGGAAGGAAGTACAGGGTGGAGTTTATTCCCCTTACACCCCCAGTTTGTGATCTGATTTTTTTACTAAGGTAACTTTCTAGTTTGTGAGAGCTTGCAAGGGAACTAGGATGCTCGTAGTTATGGATGACAACGGGTCAGCCAGGAATCTGGAATGTGCTAGTGTCGTGGTTTAAGCCCAGCCATAAATCAGCCACACAGTTTGTTAGCTCCCCTCAGCTCCTGGAGGGATGGGGAGGAGAATCGAAAGAATGTAACTCCCATGCGTTGAGATAAGAACAGTCCAGTAACTAAGGTGTAACACAAACCACTGCTGCTACCACCAATAATAACTATGACAAGGGAAACAACAAGGGAAAAGAATACAACTGCTCGCTGTCTGCCAGCCGATATCCAGCCCAACCCAGCAGTGATTTAACTCTTCTGGATAACTACCCCCAGTTTATATAGTGGCCATGATGTGCTGTGGTATGGAATACCTCTTTGGTTAGTTTGGGTCAGGTGTCCTGTCTCTGCTTCCTCCTGGCTTCCCCCAGTCCCTGGCAGAGCATGACACTCAGAAAGTCCTTGGTCAGAGTAAGCATTAGAACAGAAACTAAAAACACTGGTGTTATCAGCGCTGTTCCCAGGCCAAAAGTCAAAACCACAGTACTGCACCAGCTACTAAGAAGGAGAAAAATGACTGCTACTGCTGAATCCAGGACAGGTAGGCACTGCAAAATTGTCAATAGAGATTCTTATGCAAAACACCAGAGAGATCCAAGAAAATCAAAGAGTACAGGAATACAGATTTGGGGACTCCTTTCTTTTGCAAGGAGCCACATGGAACTGACACGGGGTGCAAGTTACTCCCAGGGAAGTTCCAGTGGGTCAGAAGAGGAAATTTTTTTCACAGCGAGAACAATCATTGGAATAATCTTCTCAATGAAGTGGTGGATTCTTGAGTGTTGGCTGGACAGCATTCTGAGACATCTAGCCAAGATCATGCTTTGCCAAGAAAGGCTAGATTAGATGATTCTTGATGTCCCTTTCAGCTTTGTGTTCTATGATTCTGTGATGCATCATTTTCATGAAATCAGTTCTTTGTTCTTTGAGCAACCTGCTTCTGCTATCAGCCAGCTTCCTAGAACTTGCTGACAGCTCAGCATGTGACAGGCAGGTATGGGCTTCTTCCAGGGTTTACTTATACCAGATTAATCCATGTTGCAAGAAGGAAGACAAGGAAGCATCTTGTATACACATTGTGGTGTGTTCTTCACCCATAATAAAGAACTAAAACTTTAGCCTTTATTTGCCTACTCTGTCAGGAGAGCCTATTTGGGCAGCGACTGAGGAGACCAGTGAGATGGAGTCCCATTTCTCAAACACTCCTCATGCAAACTCGTATGATTGTAAAAGGAAGGTGCCAAATTCTTCCCTTCTCTCCAGATGGCCCCAAAATCTGCCATTTTCTTTCTTTTCATTAGGCTTTTTGTTTGTTTTGAGGTTCCTTTGTCACTTGTAGGAAAAGCCATTTAAATAATATTTTACAATGCATCTATTAATCAACTCCCTTTTCTTTCATAAAGAGGAGTAAACATGACTGAAAATGGATTCTGCATGCATTTTGAAGAGCAAAGGCTTTGAGGCATTCTGTAACTTAGATGGCAGCCTATGTAATGTGACAGGTTGCAGTAATTAGTGTTCTCTTTCATTAAATGTGTAACTTGGTGAGGTTGTTTTCTTTTCCTTGGAAAAATGCCTGTGATGAAGACCATTTGTATGACATAAAATATTTAAATAATGCTTCAGTAAAATGGGTGAGGATATCATTCATGAATGGAATATTTTGCTTTCTTTGAATGACAGGACAAAAATCCCAGGCACAATGGGGGAGTGAGACTAGTAGAAGGCACATGGGAAGCAACAGTTAAGGAACAAGTGTGTGTTCCTGGCTAGTCCTGTTACCTTACCTTAGCATCTGGTCCATCCTATTAGTGACAGCCTACTCTGTGGATTAAAGAGCCAGCCCTCAGGAGGCAGGTGCATATTTGCTCATGGTTGATGGTATTCGGGATCTTCTGGTGTTCTTCTATTACTCTGGTTTATCCACCCCTGCTAGAGCCTATCATATGTCTTTAAAATAAGGATTTAGTAGGGAGCATAATTAGAACAGGGCAGCATTATACGAGCAGTTCATCTGAGGGAGGAAGAGGAGAGGATCTGATGGAGCTGTTTAAGAAGAGCAAGATTTTTATTTCATGCTGCAAATGTATAAAATAGACTTAGGAGGAAATGTTTTGGTTAGAACAGTAAATAATAAGATTTAGACATACTGAAACAGAGAAAAGACAAGTTTAGAGAAATTAATCTGTGAAAAATAGATAATAACTTTAGGAAAATGCTTTTTTCTATCACTTTTACAATTCTCTATTTTCAACTGAAGAACACCATGCTATTTTGATGCTAAAAAGTGTGGTTTTCTTCCCAGAATAGTAGCATGAAACTGCCTCTGGAGTAGAAGCACTGTTGCTGTTTCCTAGAAATGAGGCTTCTTTTTCCACTGCTAGTTATTCTGTCATGTCAAAAATTAATTATGGCACTGTTCTGATTTATATCCTCTTTTGGGGAGGGGGTGTGGTAAGCTCAGTTTTGGGTGCTGTTGAGAAAATAAGAATACATCAAATGATAAGAAATACAACACGATAACTAATTGGTATTTATTTTGCAGAGTATTCTATTTAATTTCAACTGGAGAGAAAGTCTGCTTTGCAGCCATACATTGCAGCCTCCCTGGGTTACCCTGGTACTCTAAGGTCTTCAAAAATTGTTCTTTTGGGTATGAAAATGTTATCAGAATATTTCTGTAGTACTTTGTACCTTTAATAAAAGTATCTAAAACAAAATCAACACTATTAATACAAAATAAAAGGTCTCATGTGGGACTACAATTAGAGCTTTGCAATTTTGCTTTTGAATGTGTACTAATGTCTCTGAATCATTGTGTACAGACTTGCTGTTAAAGTGTTTTAACTTAGGAATTCCCATGTAGAGAGTCTGTAAGTTTCTGTCATTGCTGCGTGTTCTATCATAGTAAAGGTAAAGATTTCCAATTAACATGCAATCTGTGTTTAAGTGGTTTGCTTCTCTTATAATGCACTTATCCTTCCATGTAAAGAATTTTAAAGCAGCTTTACCTAGATCATTATTTAATCAGTTAAATTAATTCAGTAAACATCTAATTAAAAAGCAAAACAAAACCAACCAACAAACCAAACTACAAACAGAAACACAACCTCAGTTTATACAGACGCAATGTAAGCAATGGCCTGAGATCCCTCTGTTAGAGTATAATAGAAATGCCTAACTGATTTCAGGAACATAAATTTCAATGAAAGACTCCAGCATATGCAGAGTAAATGTATTAAGTAATTCAGTCTTATTGAAATATAAATAATTAATGCTTTGATGCAGATCCTGTTGCATTCATGAGATTTTACATAGTCTTTTGAAAACTTAGCTTTCATTTCTTTTTGTGTGAAGCAAGAGATTTAAGGTAGAAATTTACCCCAAACCCAGACTTCAGGATTCAAATTATCTGCAAGATACAATTTGTTTGAAGTGGGGGCTCTCCAATATTCATCTCCAATGAATCTGTGTTTTTCTTTCTGTGATTTCCAGTGTATTGCAGTAATACTTTATTAGTATTTAATAGTCTATTAGCTTTCAACAGTTCCCAAGAACTTTCAGTGGGTTTCCATTCAGTGTAAATTATTGTAGCACTTTTGAAATATATAGAGGTGGGCTAAGCTTGTGATATTTAAGAAAAAAATTCTGTAGCATTAGAAAAAAATGAAACAACTGCTTTTTCTCTGGCATCTTTTGTTTCCCAGTGTCCAGTACTTTAGTCAAGGACATAAGAGCTTTATAACTGAGGAGGTTCATTCTACTATATTGGTCACAGGCACATCAGAATCTTGAATGAAGAGTATCAAAGCATTTATCAGATGCAGGATAAAATGCTTATACAACAGAGTTATTTCAGGCATCCTGTTCCCCCAAGCAGTTTTCTTTCTTGTTGCATTTTGGTCCTACTGCAAGATCTGTAAAAACAGTGGTGGTAAATCTGCAAAGAAAGAATTAGTGTAATCTGATATGGGTGTAAGAAAAAAACAGTTGGGCTGTAACAAAACGTTTCCTAAATCCTTTGAATATGATCAAGATTTAATCTTTGTTATTTCTGTAAGATGACATCAAGCTGCTTTAAAATGCAGTTGCAGTGACTTAGTGGGTGATAGTGTTGGAATGGGTGCATTTGTTTTTGAATCATCACATAACAGAATGAGGCACTGTTTTTAGGCAAAAATAATGGCAGTCACTGAGAATCTTCAGAGTTTTCTGGGCTAGCCTTTCCCTCTGTGTCTTTTCCAGCAGAAAGGTGCATGTGTGAATTGGTTTGAGCTGCTACATTGCCATGGAACCTCCCTGTCCTTTTTTCAGGCCTATAAAATAAAATAGAAACTAATACTGAAAATTCATGGAGTAGACTTTCCTAAAACCAACAGCAGTGAAGAGCTGTGTAACAGACTTGAAGCTTGCCTATCAAAATGCTAATATTTTTTTTTTTTGGTTGATCATTTTCACATTACAAATTTTTGGTCAGTTCTATGGCTTGTTGTCTGTTACAGAATTCTGTTTCTAAATAAATTTTATATTTCCAAAACATTCTACAAAGTCAGAATTATCTGATACAGAAGTGAAAATGCAATGTCTTTCTGTACTGGCACCTGTGAAGCTGGAGAAATCTGTATGCAAATTACCATGAATAGGTTCAAGGAGCAGCTTGTACATATATAGAAAAGGAGACCATAAACAAAAAGAGTTTATAGCTTTGTGGCATATTCTTGAGTTGTAAAAATGGTTTTAGCCAAGTGCATGAAAATTACAATTATTGAATTCATAGAGCAAAACCAGCAAATTCAGGTCTTTCAGTTTTCAGTGATTAACCGTTGCCAGGTAGACTATTGTTATTACCTGCAGAGCTTGGATGATTAAAAACCTTATCTAAACTGACCAGGAAGGCAGTTTCTGCAGCACGAGCATGATACCTGGTCTTGGATAAATTACAGAGAGGAGACTGCACCTCATCTGTTACTGTATATGTGGGAAACTCAAAGCCTGAGCATTTGGAGATGAATTTTATCTCCTTAGTTTTCATGGAATCAATTTTTTTTTTACTTAAAATGTTCTTAGTGTTTGTTTTTTTGAGATGCTATTTTGTTGATGCTGTTTGGTTTTGGTTGTTTTTTGTTGTTTTTTTTTGTTTGTTTGTTTGTTTGTTTGGGTTTTTTTGGTGTTTTTTTTTTTTTTAACACTATTTCATTTATTGAAGTAGCTTTGGAGCTTTTTTACAAATTCTAGTTTTTCCACACTTAGATTTCTTAATGTAATTTTTATTTTTCTCCCTTCCTTCCCATACAGGTTTTTGATAAGCAAATAAAAAAGAGTTAAAATACTGCTCCCAGTGTGCAGGGATTGGTGTGAGGGTGGTCTTCCCAAAGAGCATATACTGTTTTGAACCCTTACTGAATGTAGTTCTGAAGTTGCTACTGAAATACAGACAGCATATAGTATGTTACCAGCAGCTTTGTCATCATTACCTAAAGGGTATTACAGCAAACCAGAAAAGCCATTTATGTCTTCATGGAAGGAGACTGCAACACATTTAGTGTAAATGTGTATGGGTTAATGAAAAATTAATTATAGCAAATGAAGAGCATATTTGCAGTCTTCACTGGAGGAAACTAATTAGAAATGGCCAGCCAGAGGAGGCTATAAAGGAGCAATCAATAGTGCTAAAGTTGGGAAAATGGCTCATTTTTATTTTTAAAAGAGCAAAAAGCAAAAAAGTTATGTTAGTTTTGGATATTACATTCAGGTAAAATGATAGATTCTATTTTCAAGTTTTATAACTGACAGCATGTTCTAAGAGTTCCCATTTACTTCCTAATCTTGATCTAAAGCTTTCAGTTTAGCAGTTATATCAGTGACCCACAGTGATCTAATTTAAGTGGTATTAGAATTACAGCGTTGTAATGTGAGGGTATAAATAATACAAGAAAGAGAACAATTGCGACAATTAACCATGGCATGCACCGCAGAAAAATCACACTGCAGCAACTTAGAATTCATTTAAAGTAGCAGAGAAATTACTGAGTTGTCAAAACCTAGTGCTGTAGTGCTGCAAAGGAGAAGAAACCTTGATTAGGAAAATGAGGTCAAAAAAGAAACTTTTTGTGGCCAGAGAGGCATACAAAAATAAAAGGAACTTATTAGGCAAGAATAAAGTTAAATGTATGCAAAAAAATGCAATATTTTCTTAGACTTGAGTAAGTAATAACGTGTAGATACTGAATGAAGGACCTGTTGATACAGCGGTGAGACTACGTAAGCCATCTGTAATGGAAGATTGTGAGTCTGACATCTCTAGTGACTGACTGCAGTAAATGTAAATACTGTTTTAAAAGGGTATATTTCTGTGAGAATAAGAATTATGTATTAATGGAGAGGTGCAAACAAAGCAAGAAATCTCACAGATGACTTGTTGGTTTAGGTTGGTTTAGTTTCTTGTCTCTGTTGCAAGACAACTTCTAGTAAAATAGATATTAACTGAAGTCAGACTGGTACCATGGTAATGATGAGGAAAGACTGGCATTAAATAAAATTGCCCATATCACCTTGATGTTTATGATGGGTTTGGAGACAGATCAGTACTAACCCAAAGGGTGAAGCCTCCATCTTTTCTATTTTTTTCTTTTTCTTTTTTCTTTTCTGAAGCTTCATCTTTTCTTGGATGACTGTTTCCAAGAGGTCATTCACAATACTGGTAGATGACCAGTATGATGAATACATGAGTATTTCAAAAGGTGTAATTTTTCTCAGAATTAGTGAGTTCCTTAGTGCATGGCTCTTGTACCTATTCTAACCAGGTCTTAATAACAGAATAAGTAAAAACTTGCTTGTGTCCTAGTTGGGGTTGTGTCACGCTTTCCCCCCTGCCCTCTTGATGAAGTTAGAATTGCACTGAGCCAGCTTGGCAGAAGTAAGGCACAGGGAACAGATCAGTGTGTTTGAACAGATTATAGGAAAGCATATGCAAATGAAGTGTGCTCCAAAGGCATATTAATCATTGCAAACAAAACTGCTTTTTGGGACTAAGATAAGGACAAAATAAAAATTAATAAAGTAATAAGCTGTTCCAGTAAATTCACTGTCTATTCACTTCACATTCCATTGAAGTTTGATGAATGTGGCTGGTTAATATTCTGTAGAAACACATTAAGAGGTACCTTATACAGCAAGAAAACCATGATGTAGGTTATATATTCAGTACATGAGGCAAGAAATGTAAGGGCAGATATTCCCAAGACTACCACAGTACAAAGTGGGATATAAACCTGCCAGACAAATGCCTGTTTGGCCAGACTGTACACTTCCTTAGCACTTGAAAAAGAGAAGATATATATGTGGAGTTGCATAAGTTTTAACAAAATGAAGTGAGCTAGACTTTAATATATAGTGATATCTGAAAATTAACAGAGCTGATAACAAGGAGTCAGAGACACATCATTGTATGTGGGCTATTTGAGTGTTCTAGAAGGCCTTTATATACTTAACTGCTTTTATAGGTTCAGGTGTGAAACCAATAAGCTTTATTGTCTCTTCAGATACTCCTAGTAAGGTCACAGTGCCATAATTCTATAAGATTCTTTCCCTGCTGATGTTTCCCTCCTTGTTTTTTTTTTATTACATTCTTGGCTTCTCATATCCCTATGAGAATGTAAAAAATTTTTAAACCATTAGCATGATATTTTTCCTTTTTATGCATTTAAGATAAGCAATGTTATTTTTTTTAAGATGTTTTTCATGCAGATGGCTCTCATGAAACATAGAATCATAGAATCCTAGAATGATTTAGGTGGGAAAGGAGTTTAGGATCATCTAGTTATAACCTTCTTACAATGGGCAAGGATGCCTCAAATTACACCATGCTGCCCAAGGCTCTGTCCAGCCTGGCCTTGGACTCTGACAGGGATGGAGCATTTACCACTTCTCCAGGCAACCTGTTCCAGCACCTCACAACCCTCACAATAAAGAACTTCTTCCTTATATCTAACCTAAACTTTCCCTGTTGAAGTTGAAATCCGTTACCACTTGTCCTGTCGCTATGGTCCCTATTGAAGAGTTCCCCTTCAACATCCCTGTAGTTCCCCTTCAGGTACTGGAAGGCTGCTATGAGGTCTCTGCACAGCCTTCTCTTCTCCACGCTGAACAGTCCTAACTTTCTCAGCCTATCTTCATATGGGAGGTGCTTCAGCCCCTGATCATCCTCATGGCCCTCTTCTGGCCTTGCTTCAACAGTTCCATGTTGCTTTTACATTGAGGACACCAGAACTGTCCACAGTACTCCAAGTGGGGTTTCACAAGAGCAAAGTAGAGGTTCAGGATCACCTCCTTTGACCTGCTGGTCATGCTTCTTTTGATGCAGCCCAGAATATGGTTGGATTTCTGGGCTGCAAGCGCACACTGCCGGGTCATATTCTGTTTTTGTCGGCCAGCACCCCAAGTCCTTCTCTGCAGGGCTGGTCTGGTTCACTTCTCTGCCCAACCTGTAGCTGTGCCTGGGATTGCCCCTGACCCTGACATATCTACGTTTCCTTTGTAGAGGGTATATGAGCATGTGAGGTCGTCCCTATGGTTAAGTGTAGTCTGCGTGAGTCCTGTCTAACATTTTATGTATGCATCATGTACTGGACACTCCGAGAAGTCTCTTGGATGCAGATTTTCAGGGCAGAGTATTAGAAGTGAAGCATCTTCCTATCTAGGTATAGTCATACATATTTACTCCTTTGAAAAGTTCTAATCCCATTTCTAGATTTCTTTCAGGGTTGAGGCAGTATAGAACATCTCTTGATATCTGCTCGTTGCCAGAGAAATGCTATTTTGTATTTGTTGGACTAATTATTATTACAAGCTTTCATAGTAAGGCCGTTCCTGGAAACACTGGCTTTTGGATCTTGGAGGGAAATATTCCTTATTTCCAAATTTCTAAAGTAAAAACAAAATAAATTCTGTAATATGCTTATTGAGGGATTATATGCCTACATCTGACTTTACTGCATTTACGGCCACTGCAGTGACAGAAATCTCAGTTTGTTAATGTCACCCAAATTCACCTTGCTTAGGAATAAAGCACAGTAACTCAGAAGTAAACCTAGTAGTGTTAAGCTTTATCTTTTGTGTAATCCTGTCATAAGCTTTCACAAGTAGATGCCTAGCTGCCTAATTTCTCTCACTTAAAATCTGTAAGTAGTGAAGCTGAAATTTCAAAGCAATGTATCTTCCCCTCTGTTCTGAATAGCTGGTGTACAAAACTACAAGGGCTTGTATTTTTTAGGTTACCTTTTGTAATACAAATGCACTTGCTTCTGATGACCCATTCTGTAAAGTTATTGGAGAGTGTAATTTCCTTGTCTTGGTTTGTTCTTAGTTAAGAGAAAGTGAATGTTAATAATAGCTCTATTTGGTGACATTTTGTCTTGAGAACTTAAGTATTTGACTTCCGTCAATTTCCCAGTCAGCATTTCCTGTACTGTCTTATATAGGGCTGTTAAACTATTTATAGGAATTATTGTTCAGCATAACAACAAACATCTGTGAAACACACTATGTACTGTTTGGTCCAGCTTTTTAAAGAGATTAGGTACTTCCAGAAGGACCTGGGTCCAAATGCTTGTTTGTTTCTAACTGCATGAATATTTCAACTGTCTGATACTCATGTGGCATATTGGTGGTCCTACATCAAGTATCAATAATATAGACAAAGAGACTGGCATTGAAAACACCTTCCATGTGCCCCTGGCCACCTAAGAATACTGCCAATGAAGAATAATCATAGAATCAATGAAGCTGGAAAAAACCTTCAAGATCACTAAGACCAACCTCTACTCTAAGATTGTCAAGTCTGTCACTAAATTATGTCACCCAGGTTCTCCTCCACACATTTTTTGAACACTTCCAGGTATGGTGATTCCACCACTTCCCTGGGCAGCCTGTTCCAATGCCTGATCACCCTTTTGGTGATGAATTTTTTTCCTAATACCCAATCTAACCTGAGAGAGAGGTTATACTTATGCCCTCCTACCTACAGGTCCATGGCAATGGCCTGCAAAGTTTGTCGAGCCTTGCCATGAGCTGGACAGATGAGTGGAAGAACCCGATGCCTCAGCTACAGGAGCTGACCATGAATACCCTGAGCAGAATGAGATAGAGGAAAATGATTGAATGCAGAATATCACTTGGGGGCAACTGAAAAGTAACAGCTAGAATATGTGTACTTGTAAAGTAACTATTATTAGAGGCTGTGATTTTGTGTATAAACCACCTGTATTTACTAGCCAGTTGCTAATAAGAAACTACACCTTGTATTGTATGGATTTGTCACTTGTAAAAGAGATATTAGAGCATGAAAAATTACAGCAGCTGCTAGAAAATGCTAAGGTGAAAGATAGAAAGATTCTAATACAACGATAGTGTAATCAAGCAGGTAATGGAACAAATTAAGGGGGTGTGAGGACTCCACTGGTAAGAAATTCTGAACCTCCCCTGGTGCAGTTTGAGGTTGTTACCTCATTTACCTATCTGGCTCGGTGGATAAAGAACTGGCTGGATGACCGCACGCAAAGAGTTGTGCTCAATGGCTCAATTTCCACCTGGAGACCGGTAACGAGTGGCGTTCCTCAGGGATTGGTGTTGGGACCAGTCTTGATCAACATCTTTGTCAGTGACATGGACAGTGGGATTGAGTGCGTCTTCAGCAAGTTTGCTGATGACCCCAAGCTCTGTGGTTTGGTTGATACATTGGAGGGAAGGAATGCCATCCAGAGGGACCTTGACATGCTTGTGAGGTGG
>JASSUY010007321.1:0-10476 GCA_032466535.1 Forpus xanthops
GGCAGGATTTCCCCCTAGTGAAGCCATGCTGGCTGTCACCAAGTACCTTGTTGTTTTTCATGTGCCTCAGCATGCTTATAGGACAATTCGCTCCAAGATGTTGCCAGGCACAGAGGTGAGGCTGACTGCTCTGTAGTTCCTAGGCTCATCCATTTTCCTCTTCTTGAAAATGGGGGTTATATTTCCCTTTTTCCAGTCATCTGGAAGACTGCCAAGATTTTTCAAATATGATGGACAGTGGCTTAGCAACTTCATCTGCCAGCTCCTTCAGGATCGGCAGATGGATTTCATCAGGTCCCATGGACTTGTTTACGTTCTGATTCCTAAGATGGTCTCAAACCAGATACTCTCCTACACTGGGTCCAAGGTCTTCATTCTCACCGTCCCTGCATGTGCCTTCCATGACTTGTGTGGTACGGTCAGAACATTTTCCAGTGAAGACTGAGGCAAAGAAATCATTAAGAACCCCAGCCTTCTCCATACCCATGGTAGGCAGTTCTCCCGATGGTTTCTGAAGAGGACCCACATTGTCCCTAGGCTGTCTTTTGTTTGCAATGTACCTATAGAATCCCTTCCTGTTTTCCTTAACTTCCCTAGCCAAGTTTAATTCTCCTGTCTTTACAGTCCCTCATGAATAGTCCCTTCCCTGCATCCCTATAGGCCCCCTTCAGATACTGGAAGGCTGCTATGAGATCTCCATGTAGCCTTCTCACAGTGCATTCTCTTTTTCTAACATCAATCTCAGTGCTTCCAGCTCCATTATACCTTTCTGATAATGAACAGTTTGTTCCTGTTACCAAAACCCGATGGTCTGTCAGAGCAGAAACACAATTAAAAGTATTTTAATAGGCTCCCATGCTACAGATAAGGCAAGAGAAAAGCTGGGAAAAATTCAAAGAAGGAGAGAATGTGACAGGCAGTCAACTTGTCCCATTAATCCATCACAGGCATGGAGCAAGAGAGCAATAAGCAGTGTTCATTTCACTGTACAGAGCATTCTGAAGTTCCAGCCTTTCGCACAGTTTCAGGGTTCTGTGTTCTTTTGCAACTGCTGCTTAGTGTACCCATACAGTCAGGCCACTGGAAACTGAAGGCAACAGTGCAGTCATTTTCTCACTCTTGTACAGTGCTCTGCTACCCTCTGACTTGTAAGATTTCTACCTGCCCTACAGAAGTATATCTGAATTTTCAGGGTACTTAACAGTTTTAGGTCCTTAATCTTAGTCACAAATCCATGTTACATTTATATTCTGTAGTTAAACTGAGCAATTGTAGTTCAATTTAAGTGGTAATGCATTCTGCCATTAAATATTCCCCTGTGAAGTGAGGGTGAATTCTTTCTGAGATTACTGCCAGATGTGCTGAATAATAATTTTTTGATTTTTTTGATGTTCCTTATCTGCCCTTTTGTACTTAATGCTTTATTAAAGCTTATCTTTATGGTATTAATACCTCTGCTGTAGTAAGTTATCCTCACATTGTGTAAGATCCCTGATATTAATCATAATAAAATAACAATGAAATCTTGAGGAATGTGAACTACATTTAGATGATCATCCTGCATACTTTTTTTTCTAGATGTGTTTAGTTTTCCAGATAAATACAAATTAAAAACAATCTTGTACTTTTGGGTTTTTTTTACAGGACTCTGCTCAGATTGAATTGCTCAAAGAACTGTTAGATCTTCTAAAGGATATGGTAGTGATGCTCTTGTCACTGCTTGAAGGTTGGACCTGTTTTTCTTTATAGTTGATTATGACAAGCTTCATAATGTAAATGTGATAACTATGTTAATCTTTCTAAACTGTTTTTAAATTGCTTTTACGTAATGTCAGGAAAAAACTTATTTCACATTTATTTAATAATTATTGTGGAATATACTTAGTCTTGAAAAGAGGGCTGCTACGAAAAATCATATTGAAAGAAAAATTACAACATGGAGGACCATTTTTGTTCTGTTCTCAGAATGAATATGAGATCAATTCGTTTAAAATCTAGCAATGACAATTAACTTCCTGTTTTCACTCACTATTTAGGCAACGTTGTAAATGGAACTATTGGGAAACAAATGGTTGACACACTTGTAGAATCATCTAGCAATGTAGAAATGATTTTGAAGTTCTTTGACATGTTCCTCAAGTTAAAAGATTTGACTAACTCAGATGCTTTCAAAGAGCATGACCCAGATGGTAAAGGCATCATTTCAAAGAAGGAATTTCAAAAATCAATGGAGGCTCAAAAACAATACATACAGTCAGAGATTGAATTCCTGCTATCATGTGCAGAAGCTGATGAAAATGATATGTTTAACTATGTTGATTTTGTTGAAAGATTCCATGAACCAGCTAAAGACATTGGATTTAATGTAGCTGTATTGCTAACAAACCTTTCAGAGCACATGCCTAATGACTCACGCCTTCAGAGTTTACTTGAACCTGCGGAAAGTGTTCTTAATTATTTTGAACCGTACCTTGGCCGCATTGAAATAATAGGTGGAGCCAAGAAAATAGAAAGAGTTTACTTTGAAATTAGTGAGTCCAGTAGAATGCAGTGGGAGAAGCCACAGGTGAAGGAATCTAAAAGGCAGTTTATATTTGATGTTGTAAATGAAGGTGGAGAGCAAGAAAAAATGGAACTCTTTGTGAATTTCTGTGAAGACACAATCTTTGAAATGCAGTTAGCATCCCAGATCTCTGAAACAGATTCATCTGAGAGGCCTGAGGAAGAGGAAGAGGCAGAGTCTTGCTATGTAATGGATATTGGAGATGATGACGAAGAAGAAAAGTCCCTGGAATCCGCTTCAGCTTTTGCAATGGCCTGTGTTGCAGTGAAGAAGAATGTTGCCAACTTTTTTAAAACAATCACGGTCAAGAATCTAAGGAAGCAATACAGGAAAGTTAGAAAGATGACAGTAAAAGAGATGGTGAAACTGTTTTTCTCCTTTTTCTGGCTCCTATTTGTAGGGATGTTTCAACTGTTCTTTACTATAGTGTGGGGAATTTTCCAGATTCTTTGGAGCACTGTATTTGGGGGTGGCCTAGTTGAGGGAGCAAAAAATATTAAAGTGACTAAAATACTAGGGGACATGCCTGACCCAACACAGTTTGGAATTCATGATGATGTTATGGAAGCAGAAAAAGCTGAAGGTGCCGAGCATGTCATCAGAACTGACCTTGTGCAGTTTGCGAAGGGTGAAAAGGGAGAAGTTGACATCATATCAGACATTTTTGGTATTCATACAAAGAAAGAAGGTGGCTCAAAACACGGTCATGATGCTGGGCTTGGAGATATTGCAGAAATCCTTGGTACTGATATCCAGTCGTCCTTGGAAAACACAGTTCATAAGAAAAAAGGACTACAGGTATGTTAAAGAGATTCTGTATTTCTTTGCAGAAAATAATACTACTACTGAATTTTCTATTAGTAATTGAATTATTTGTCAGTTAACTGATTAATAAATGTTCTTGGTGAGAATATATAATCTGTACCCTTAAAAAATTAACCAAAACAAACCAGCAGAGTTTACATGCCCATTGTGTTTAGATTTCACTGCAGTAAATTGTTATTGTTTAGACTGCATGCAAAACAAAAATCTCTAGGAGCTTTCTAGGCACAGATTTTGCTTTAAGTGGTTTATAGTCTTATTTGTTTTGCATACCCCATTTCCCCACAGTATATTTCAATTAGTTTTACAATCTGCTTTCTCCATAATGCCTCATCATTACTGGTCACTTTTTCCTAGTTTGAAATATTTTTTCCTGAATTTGTTGTTAGTATATTTACCATGTACTCATTCTTTCCTCATACTCTGTTTTATGAACAGTATATTTTGTTCCACTCAGCTGAGCTAAATATAACTTATCATTCTGTTTGAAAACAGATTGAATTAAATGTCAAAACCAAAATGCATTTGTCATATTTGGAAGGCATTTTGTTTCACTCTACAATTTAGATCTGTTTCTACTTATTCAAATTTATCTTTCTTTTCAGTAATCCACTTCTTTACAGTATGCTTTCCAGATATTTCCAGGATGAGCCTCCATTGTACAACTTCTTAGTTCATTATGTCCTCTTCATTTGTATGCTTTTCTCCATGATTTATTGCCTAGATCAAACTATATATTTCCATTTATTTTTATTACTTATTTTTAATTTTAATGTGTGTACATAAAAGTTACAGTCTTTTAAAAAGGGATTTATTCATTCTTCTCCTACCCCTTAGAAGACCTAGGCATTATCAAATGATCTCTGAATTACCCTCCACAAGCTTGAGTTCTTACAGGAAACTAACTGTGGAAGTTACACATGCTTTCATCACATGTACTAGAGATTCCCAGATAAGAGGTGATATAAGGGAAGCAAGATTGATTTTTTGTAAATTCCTTCTCTACTTAAGTGTGAGACAGACATGTGGGTGATTAGTGGGGGAAAAGCACAGATAACTGTAACTTTAGAGTCCTTTGTGAATCTAGGACTTTGGACCCTGCATCTCTTTGATTTCCAGTGAAGCTTAGTTATTCAGACTACATTTAAAAATGAGTTTACTTTGGTCTTGCAGCACTAAGCCTAAGCGTGTTTGAAATGCAGGTTCCAGCTTCTTTGCTGCAGTTAGCCGTCTGCAAAACTGTATATTGTTTTTTCCTTTTCTCAAGGGAATGTTGTAAACACACTTAGGTGGTTTTGAGGTGTGCAAGTAAAAGTTTAATGAACCATCAACTTCCCTAAGACAAATAGTTTGAAGAAAATATTGCGTAAGTAAAAGTTGTTTAAATAATTGTCTGGTTTTGACTGCATCAGTTGATCTTGGCAAAGCGTTTGGGTTTAGTAGTATCTGATAATTACACAGGTTTTTTTCAGATTTTTGATGCTATTACTGATACACTGTTCCTCATTTTGTATCTGGAATGAGGCAAATTGATACTTATTTTCTGCATAATCAGTAACTGCACTGAGTCTTCATGAGTGGCTATTCCATTATGGTATGATCTAGATGTAGTTAATTACCTTCATCCTCAACTGGTCACATGACCTGTCTGATAACCACATATAGTTACTTTACATTCTTAAAGGTCTTTTCCAACTTAGTTTATTCTATGATTCTAAGTTGCTTGGTCAACTGCGTTAGTTACAATGTTGGTAACACTATGCTGAAAAAAGCTATCAGAAGATTTTCTGTAATTTTCACTGTTTACATCTAGTCTGGGCTATTTTATAAAAATCAAATACTTTAAATGTGCAAAGTGGCATAAAAAATATAATGTGGTAATTATTTTATTTGTATCTTAGAAAACATTAACTAAAGTTACCAAAATTTTATTTGAATGGATCCATTTTGAGAGTAAAAATACTTTTTGCAGATACCAGAAATTGCAAAAGCTGAAACAGAAAGAAAAGCAGAAGCTGAGAAGGCTGAGTAAGTTACAGAATTCCTGTTTGATTCCTTGCTAATTTTAATGCTAGATAATTTGTCCAGAAAGAATTCAAGCAATGCTTGGTATTCAAAGCAGTTTATGTACGCTTTGTCTCATCAGTATTTTGAAAACCAGCAGTCCCTAAGAGGTGGCAAAACCATCTCAATAGGCAACAAAATGATAATCTGATTTTTGTGGCCTTTGACTCTGCATATATAAAGCTGTGGCTACTGTCTTCTTAAAAAATTCCCCTAACCACCTTTGAAAATGGGCACCAGTCTTGGAAAAAACTCGGCAATTTGGCATTATTGCTATTTACACTTCCACTACTACCCACTATAATTTTCAGGCAGTAATAGTTCAAATAAATATTGTTACTGCTCTTTATCTGGTTTTAAGTCCTTTCTTGCATTTTATTGTTACAGAATTGTTTTGATAAGATTTGTCTTTCTCTTCAGTCCCTGCACGGATGTTAAAAATCATTTATCCAAAGAACCTGTTGATGTGTGTTACTCAGTATGAAGACAATAATTAAGTTAATAACTAAGATAATAACTAAGATAAGCAGTTTCTGAAGCTATTGTTTCATCTAGACCTTGTTACATTATAGTATTAAGCTGGTTAAACTGCTCAAATAACACCTTTTAAAAGTTTTGTTAAAACATACCACTGCTAGGCTTTTTTCTTTGTTGACTGATTTTGGTCTCCTGATCTAGACACTAGTGGCACATTCAGCAGAGCTTCAGTGAAGCAATTTCTAAGGATCTAGGAATTTTCCCAAAATCTCCTGTGCCACTCATTTTTTCTTATTTTTGACTTGTTCACCTCTTTTTTTTTTTTTCATAAACATGCTCTCCTTTTACTTCTATAATTTTATTGGACTTGTTTTCCTGATTCCCTGTTCCCTTCTCTTGTCTGCCATGCTTAATTCTGCCCCCAAGTAATTTTGCAGCGCATTCAAATTGCCTTCAGCTTAAAAATCTGAGTTTAGTGGTTTATGTCCTGAGGCCGCAAGAGGGACTTTTTTTGGTAGAAGATAAAGACAATCTAGGACACCCATCATATGACTCCTTCTGCAGTAGTAGTGTGGTAAGGTGAACTGCATACTGCATTTCTTTATCCTCACACCATAAAACTTTCAACCACCTCAGTGCCTCAGTATTCTTTACATATATGCAAATTCAGCTGTGGTTTTTGCCATCTTTTTCTTTTTTTTTTTAGTTTAGTGACTAAATTCCCCTATTACTATACACAGTCTTGATACTTAATTTTAATAAAGGCAGTTCAGTGGTACAGGAGGAATGATTGCAATCTACATACTTTGTAAGGTGTGACCTTCTGAAGTAAACTTCCATCTTGTTAGTCATTCATCTTTGTAAGAACAATGATGGCCTTTACTAAAATTAATTCATTTTATGATACTATGATTCAAGTATGAACCTGTGTACCAAATCCCAAAAGCTTTATTTCTCTTTTTCAGCAACAGTCTCAAAAAAGTACATGAGAACTCTCAAATTTTTTTATGCTACTTGTATCAGATGTATATGTACATCATTGGTTTTGGCAAACATTATCCACTTCACACTTGATGCAGTAATTTCTCTCTGTTTTTTTGGCTTTTTACCATATTTATCTCTCCTCAACAACTCTATACATGCATATCACTTGAAACTAAGGTCACTTTTTGTTACTCTGGTTTACTCTCTACCTCGAATTTTTTACTTAGAATCATTTTTCTCACAGTATCAAAACTAGCTTTCAAAGCCAAACTTTCTGAATTGGGATTCCTTCTAAAGGAATGCATTTACAATACAGAAGTTTGGCTAGGTATTTTTGTTTCAATTGCCTTTCTTCTAGCATGGAAGATGGTGAGAAACAAGATAAAGCAAAGGAAGTACAATCCAAGCAGTTAGACGAGGGAAAAATAAAGAAAAAGAAGCGAAGGCATGGACAAAAAATGGAGAAACCAGAGGCTGTAATGGCTAACTTCTTCAAAGCTTTGGAAATTTATCAAACAAAAATGCTTGTAAGTTTTTCCTAATTATTTTAGTCATTGAATTTTTATTTAAGTACTACAGAACTCTGATATTGAAGGGAGAAACATCATCATAAAAGGAACATTGGCATGACTTTTCAAATGACTGGCTGTATTCAGTCTGTTGTGATTTTTATAATACTTCAGAGAGTAATATACATAAAGTCTTTGTATGTAATATCCCCTATCTTGGTCTAACAGGACAGATTAAACTCTTGAGCTCATTGTTAAGAGCTCCCTATTTTCCCTAATCTAACTTCTAGAATCTGTAATTCTAATTTCTGTGAGATTTTTCTTTATTCTTAAAAATATAAGATGATGAACTCTGTGAATCTGTCTCAAGTAGTTTACTGCAGTATTTTAGCATTCCTATGCCAGACTTCCTTCTAGAAAGTTTTCCTTATTATTTCAGTATTTCAGTCTTCCCTCTTGCAATTGCAAGGCGCTTTTTATTCTCGTTTACCATGAAATGGTAGAATAGGCTGCCAAGAAATGCCCTTCCTTGTTATAGCTGATGTATGAAGGCAACACAATTATGTATTTATTTTCTTAGAAACTTTCTTAAATTGATATTAGCTAAAGGCTGCTTCTGATTTTCTTGATTTTTCTTTTTTTTTTTTTTTTACTTTCAGCACTACTTGGCAAGAAATTTTTATAACTTAAGATTTCTTGCTCTATTTGTTGCATTTGCCATCAACTTCATTCTTCTATTTTACAAGGTAAGATTATACATTGTTCTTTAAATGATTTTTTGTTACTTTCAGAGGAATGTTTACTGATGGTTTCAAAGCTTGTTTAATAAAGTCTTTCAACATGAACTAAAGCATTTAGATATGAAACATTTTAAATTTTGTAACTAAAATTTGTGATATTTAACCTCCTCAGTTTTTATTTTGTTCAGGCTAAATGAAAACATTTGTTTCATTTTTCCATGATAGTTGAGCTTGTGTTTCTAGGCATTTTTTCATTTACTCACAGAAATCTGTTACTGTTTGAATTGTTAATCTTGTCATGGGAAATTTGAAATCCAACTGAAAAAACTCAGATGTCAAAACTGTTGCATTTTTTTCTCTCATTTGTTTTAAAGATACTGAGAGACTTCATCTGATCATTCTCAGTAGTTATATTTCTACTTTTTCTGAAGAACACTACTGACTTCAGTTGGGTTTGACTGATCAGAATAAGATTAATGGCTCAGTTTACCTAGATCAGCTCATATATTTTAGTTAAAGTTAATTTCTTCATATTTTTTTTTCATGTGTTTCAGGCTTGGGAGCATGCTTGCTTCAGTTTCTTTTTTTTTTGTGAATTTATTAACCCATAGTGAACATTAAATGTTTTGAGATTTTTTTTATTGCCATTTTTCCCATTTTCCCGTTTACATGTGGGAGTATAATTCAGCCTTCACACTTATTTGTTCCATTTTCTTTGTTGTCATTGCCAATATGGCTGTTAGTGACTTTTGGTTAAGATATTTCTTTACTGGGATTGAGGCTTTAACTGATGGGTATGAGCAGGCACAAGAAATGTAAAGCAAGAGAAGCCTTTTCAGAGTGTTTTTTCTATCACTGGTGAAGAAGGTTATATATCCCTACTTTAAAATTAATCTTAGCTGAATGTCATGAGTTGTTCCAGGTTCTGGTGTATAACCCAGTGATACAAATTAGAACATATTCACTAATTTTATTACCAAATCTTTACAACCTCTGTCCATGAAAAGGAGTAGAATTCACTAGAGAGAACTCCCATCCATAAAAGCCTCAGGTTTTTTTTCCTTTCCTTACACATTTGAAGTCCATAAGAAAAGTCTTCTAAGCTAAGTAATGAAATAAATTATGGGCAATATACAAGTCAAAAAGAGAACTTGGTTAAATTTTAGACTCTAGTATTCTGGAACAATATAGATTACAAAACGCACCCTAAATTCAGACATACAAGATAACCCTGTCGTTGTCTGATTCTGTGAAGAAAATATTTTACGTAAGATTTTCATGGGTGGTTTGTGCTTGAATTTCTCTCAGGTGACAGAAGAACCACTTGATGAAGTAGACGAAGATTCTAATCTCTGGAACTCTTTTGATGAAGAGGAAGAGGACGAGGGCATGGTGTTTTTTGTTTTAGAAGAAAGTACAGGTTACATGGCACCTGCTCTCAGAGCACTGGCAGTTATTCATACTATCATCTCCTTTGTCTGTGTGATTGGATACTATTGCTTAAAGGCAAGTTCTGAATCTTATTTTTCTAATGTGTTATTTGTTGAAGAACATTGTCTACGTACTTAAGTGATTGTTGAGCTAACACTGGAATACCTGTTTGTACCTAGTTGTCTTACAAATGCTCACTATTCAATATGCAGTTGCTTGTTTTCCTTATTTACTCAGTCTGGCAGAGACTGAGTTAGCTTTCTTCGCACCAGAGCATGTTTTGGATTTGTGGTTAAAACAGTGTTGCTGACATACCCACGTTTTAGTTATTGCTGAAGAGTGCTTGCACAGTGTGAAGGCTTTCTCTTCTTTAGCCGCTCTGTTCATCCACCAGTGAATACACTGGGAGGAGGCAAAGGGGCTGGGGGTAGGGGGTTGACTTCCAATGTCACCATTGGTCAGAGACTCTCTAGGCCTTGATTTGCTTGTGGGAGGTGTTAGTGTGATGTTTGGTCTTACATGGTATTATAAAGAGTGTTTAATATTGTAGGTAGATATTATGGTTTCTAAAGATATGTAAGCCATGACAAAGATGTTCACTGTCACTTTCATAGGTCCCACTGGTTGTATTCAAGAGAGAAAAGGAGGTAGCTAGAAAGCTGGAATTTGACGGACTGTACATAACTGAACAGCCATCTGAAGATGATATTAAAGGGCAGTGGGATCGCCTAGTTATAAATACTCCGTACGTAACATTAAATTGTTATATGTAATTGTCGTAGTTTGAGGCCCCTCAAACAGTTCTGCATACTCCCCCCTCTTTCTTCCCCAGTCCCGGGGAAATGGGAAGGAGAATCAAATGAATGCAACTCCCACAGGTTGAGAT
>JASSUY010007321.1:10576-34346 GCA_032466535.1 Forpus xanthops
CTAAAAATCCATAACACAGTGCTACACCAGCTACTGCTTAAAGAAAAATGACTGCTGCTGCTGAACCCATGACAGTATGATCTCACTTGCCCTTAGCAACAAAAATCCCTGTTTAATGCCTGTGTTTTTCACTCTTCTCCTAATACCTGTCTTGACCCCCTGAAGTATATCAGCCGCCTTCTTAAGGTATCAAGAACACAGGTTTTTGTCTCTGTTCTAGGTGATGTATTTGTGCAGTAAGGCATTTGACTGCTCTAGGGACATCCCTAGAAACGGGAATATCTTGAAGGATATTGGATCCTGTAGCCAGAATGTGGTTGAGTCAGCACTAAGGATAGCAGAAGTTTAGTTCTTTCCTCCTCTTCACTGCAACTGCAGCATGTCATTACATGCATTTCCCTCCTGTTGAGTAGGTTTTGATGTTGGTTGCTTTTTCAAATATTTATTCAGTCGGGAGCTGTCTGCAATTTTGGATTGCTTATGAGGCTTTTTTTCTTAATATCATCATACTAGGGGAACTGCAGAAATGCCAAAGATGTAGGCCTTGGCATAATGCCTTGACTTCCAGGGTGTGTGATGATGTCAGGAGAGCTGCACCCCCTCAAAGTCAGTGTACTGTAAGGAAAAAGATGATATGGAAAAATGGGACAGATTCTCTTCACAACTGCCAAAAATAAGTGACAGAACAGAGCTTTCAAAAATACCTGCCATATAAGGAGTGGTTTTGGAGCGCCTTTAGTTTGTTTCTGGCTAACTTATCACCTAATCCTGTGTGAAAAAATGAGAGAGACTGGGCTCAACTTCAATTCCTATGCATAGAATGCATAGAGGGGTAACTTAATGACAGTTTGCTTTGTGTTTGTAGGAGGTAAGCCAGATTTATCGTGTTGTCTTTTTTTTTTTAATTGAAGTTTCTGCTAGGTCTTTTTACACTCTGAAGTTAGTACCCTTTATTTAAAGGCAAATCAAAGTCTCCTGCTCCATGTTGAAATGGATGCATTCTTGAAAGAACTCAGATTTCTAATCCTCTTTCTGTTTCTTTGTTCCAATATTCCATTTATTCAAATAGAAGGAAGTTGCTGTTCAAGCCATGTGTTACAATGGCTTTGTGCTGCTGTTACTGAATTTCTTTTTGGGAAAACTGCTGACATGAGGATCTATCCCTTCTGTAGGCAGGTAGGAACACACAAGCCATAAGCCAGTGCTGCTCAGTGCTGTGTCCAGGATGGTGACAGCCTACAGGATCAGATGAGAATGAGCTCAGATCTTGTGTTCCCACAGCTCAGGGCAGAGCTTGCTTCATCTCAGGAATTTATACAGAGTGACAGGAAGATCAGAGGGAGGAAGAATAAGGAAGAGTTGAGACCATTACCTAAAATTACCCTAGATCTTTAATTGAAAAAATTGTAGGGTGGCAAACCAAAAATGTGCCATGAAAATGAGGCTGTACTGTTAAACTGACTCATCGTGGTGACCACTTGTGGATGTCCACATCTGCATCTGTTCAGACAAAATTAAAATCCATAAGAAATTTGTTTGCAAGCTTTAAGTAAGGCTAAACAATGGTGTGTCCCAAATGTGGAAACCCACTCATTCTATACTCATTTTGGGTGTTGGATTTTCATTGTTGCCTTGTATCTCCAATGTTCTGTCCCCCTACATGCTGGCAGTTTTTTAGCTGGAGCTTAGCACATTTTCAAATGCTGCGTATTGAGACCTCTCGTTCTACAAATGTAGTTATTACAATGGTTTTTGAATGGATTCAGGTAGAATCCTGTCACTGTGCAAAAGCCTGCTCAGGGTGCTGTGGATAAATTAGTAGCGACCAGCCAATCCTAACAAAGTTTTGTTTGAGGGCACAGTGCTCCAAAATCTGGAGATGGTAAAGCAGCAATCAGGAATCAGAACAGTCAAATAGCTTACTTAAGAAAGGGAGCTGATTCCTCCTCTGTGCAGTCAGCTTAATCAAATGGAATAGTTACTGCCAGCAGCAATTAAAAATGGATGAGGATTTAACACAGTGTGCTCTTCCCCTCTGTCCTGCAAGTGTAATGAGGGGAAAGAAGGGAGAGATGAGAATTGCCTCCAAGTCAGCTGAAATAAGCAACA
Source organism: Forpus xanthops (assembly GCA_032466535.1). NCBI lineage: Eukaryota > Metazoa > Chordata > Aves > Psittaciformes > Psittacidae > Forpus > Forpus xanthops. The sequence goes on from JASSUY010007321.1 coordinate 12,686, forward strand.
TGAATATCTGAGGTATAACACAGAGCAGTAATAATGAAATATCCCAAGTTAACACTTGCAGCGCATTAACAATAATGAGTGTCTGCTGGGTAATTGCACTCAGCCTCAGAATTGATTTTTCTGAATGTGAACCGAAATATTTTAACTGTATCACTTCATTTTCCTACCAGTCTTGAATCTGAAAACTTAGCAGCACGTCAGACTCTTAACACACAGTGTCTTGTGAGATTAACAGCCACAGCATATTGATCATCCCCATTTCACTGGGTCTTGCCTCTTCTTTCTTGAGCTGCTCCTTCTTGGACAGCTTCCATCGTGTTCACCCAGCACATTAATAGTTCAAGAACCCAGTGCAAGCTCCTAGAGAAACGTCCTAGGTTCTTACGGGTCTTGACTCATTATCTAATATCACTGAATGTTGCTGTCATCTCCAAGACCAAATATGCCTCCTTATTTGAAGATAATGTCTTTAGCTGGATAAAAATAACAAGAAAACCAAATAATAATTACTCACTAACATTACAAGTAGTTCTCTGTTTACAAGCTGCCGTTGGCTTGCTTCATTCTTTCATCAGGTCATTGTTCCCAGAAGTGACTAACAGTTTGGGGAATCCCTCAGATTTTGGTTACAAGAGTTAGTAATGAGCAATGAAGGCCCTGATTTCAGAGGTCAGGAGGGGCCTATTCTGAAGCTGTAATCCCTTAATGAGTCTCAAACTGAGCACCAAGAATAGCTAGTTCATTTTTAAAATGCTCACTTCACCTTGGCTACATCTAATTCTGAACTCTAATTAGGCATTTATTTCATACACACATGTGGATCAACACAATCATATCTATGCGTGCAGGTAGACCACTGAACAATTATGCTTCCTCATGGAGATTAACTTCTTTTTTTAAGCATTTTTAGCATACTGTATTCTCGTTCCCCGTCCAGATATAGTTATGGTATTTCTGTTTTCAAAGACACTAGTGAAGATAGGTTTGTTCTTCTGTTTTATAAACTGAATAGTTTCTACTCCCAGTGTCTCTTGCTTACAAATATGATGCCCTTGGAGGACAATAACTTTTCTTCCTTTATGCTTCAATTTCATGGACTAATGTACTTGGTATATTTGTAGGTAAGTAGTATTTTAAATGTCCTATAAAGAAATAACATTAATGTTTTTCCAAGATATGGATCCCTCTTTTCTGGTTTTTGTTTTGGAGCTGTATTTTGTGTTTGCAAACCCTTAGTTGCTGACTTTGGTTGCAGGATCTGTGTAACTATTAAGTGCACTTCTTTGGGTACTTCAGTATGAAGTCTTAACTTCTTCTAGCTCCAATTCAAAACAGTTTATCTAAGGAAAAAATATGTTCCTTGTTATCTTACCCACTGTCTGTGGGCTTCATTATGGTTCTGAGTGTATGTAGCAGCTGTGAGTTAGTAAGATGTTCCTGAGTGACTGGTTTGTTGAAAAATATAGAGTATCGTAGAATTATTTTTTTTTTTGTCTAGATTCAAGGAACTCATTTTTTCCAGTTGAAAAATACTTTTCTTAAAATACAAAGGCAAACTGAAACCTATTTAGAATGAGAATAAGGAAGCTATCAACAAGATTGACAAAAGGCTTGGAGAGCATGGAGGTCACAGAAGCCAGATCTTAGTTTTGTGAGGACTTTTCTATACTGCTGAAAGGAAAAAAGATCATGATTGGTTTTATTGAATCTTTTTTTAAAAGAGGGTTCTTTGGTATCTGATGCTGACACATATTCAAAGTGAAGCTTGCTGTCTCAATCTCATGGCAGAACAAAGGCCCACAAAAGTAATTACTATATTCTGGTGATTCAAGTCTTAGAGAAATTGCAGAAGTCAGCAAGGGCAGTAGACTTAATTGTTTGCAAAGGTTAGAGGTGCATTTGCTTCTCTGATTGGAAAGCTGGAATTCAATTTAGAGTCATGCAGGATTTTGCCTTGCAAAGCTCTCGGTACAGATTACTGATAGGCATGGGAGGATATGAGGATCTTCCCAGCTCTCTCAGAAGGAGCCTGCAAAAGGTCTACCTGCCTGTAAGTGGGCAGTCAAGGTTCAACATGGTGGTTGCAAAATACAGGAAAAAATCAGCCTGCCAGGAAGAGAATATTTTATGGTAATCACTTCAGCTAAATCTTTCAGATATAAAAGGCAAAATAATCTCACAATTATAAGAGAATCACACAGGAAACAACTGGGCGTGGTGATGGAGGAGTATGGAAGTCCTTCCTGCTCCTGCCCACTGGCTGCCAGGAGGGCAGCATGAGTGTATTGTGGTGTAGGGGTCAGGATAGATGAGCACAGTAGCCAACCTTGATTGCATGTTATCTTAGAGTAATGCTGCTTACATATGAGACTTCTAACTATGGCCTCGGCTTCCACTGTTAGGCAGGGAAATTGGGCTCCCATGCAAGTGTTGTTAACTGCTGTGCAGCACAGCAAGCATGAAGGTGCCAGGGCAGAGCTCATGTTCCAGGTGTGATCTGATGAGCAGGCAAGGGTAGAAAGGAGTCCTGGTATGCCCTGTACCAGGGATTTAAAGGCACTGTCAGGAGATGCCTGGTAATACCAAACAATGTTGGTGGCGCTTTTTTCTCTGTGGTTTTATTTTTCTATTCCAGAGCTCCCGAGGATTCTGGTTTGTGCCCCAGAATTCCAGAAAGGATGCTGGCTCTTGATAGGGTGGAATGAAGTTGAAGGATTGGGACATCTAGTGTCTCTTACTGTTCAAATGCTGAGATAATAGTATCTGCATTCAGTAAAGTCCTCTTGATTTATTTAGAGCTGAAGCTGTAACTGCTGCTTAGCAGGAGTCACAGCTGTAATTCCTGGTTTTTGCTTTTCCTCTGTCCTGTCCATGTTAAATCTTCCTTGCCCTTCCAGAAAGGAGAAACAATTTCTGAAAAGGCAAGCTATTTTTTTCTTGCTTCTTTAGACGGTTTTCATTCTCCATTGACTCTCTCAAGCTATCTTCTGGCTTGTATGCATGGCACCTTGCTAGATTGTTATAAATTTTTTACAAGACCACCACTGTTTTCTGTGAACCAGGAAAGTGTAAATAACCGTATACACAGCAGGACTTCTCAAAGATTCTCTGCTAACCCCTGACTATACCTTTTTTGTTGTCTCTTATAATTTTATTTTTTAATCTACTTTCAGGTTTTGTTTGGAGACCCTCTCATTTTCCCCTTAGAAATCAGATTCACCTACATAACACTCAACAAGGAAACACCTGAGTGTATTTAGAAGCGTGGTTGCATTTATCAAATTCAGCCAACCCTTCCTTCTCTGGTATTTTTCCTTTCCTTCCTCTGCCTCTTCAGATTTGCTATCATCAAGAGTTTTTAAAATATATTCACATTTCAGGCTTAAATATAAACTTAGATTAACTACCATTTAATTAAGATAACATCATCAGGATAATTAAACTTCCTAAGATGGAACAGCTAAGCCCTTGTGATTTACAGCCTGTGCATGTGATTTTTTGTTCTGTGCTGGATACTCATGCGTGAGTGGCATCAGCTTTGAGAGTGCACACTGCTGAATGCCATGTCTGATCACAGTGCAACCACCAGCCTGGCTCAGTGGTGGGACATATGTGGAACTGGCAGAGGCTGAAGTCTCACAAGGCAGAGGTGATATTGGCAGAGGCAAGCATCCTGAAGAGTCTTGCAGACTCCATTTATTCAGATGTGCTCCAGGATCTGACCAGGATTTTGGTGTGAAATGAGCTTCATTTTGGGATTCCTCCCCGGATGCAGTGTTTTTGCCTAGGAGCACCAGGGGCAACATCCTCTGAGTACCCCAGCTGGCTAGGAAAATGCCCTGCCATTGATGTCCTTTTCACCTTTCAGCAGATGGTGGGATGTAGCAGGGTGTAGAACCTATCACAAACAGGAACTGCTGGCTGCTGATAGCATACTGCAGCTTTTTCAGGGCACTTCACCAGAGTTGCCTGCTGCTCCCAGCAGTGCAGTCCCATAGCATTTTGAATGGGATTTAAGGGGTCTGTTTGGGTGTCGGAGCGTGCTTTAAAACATAGGAATAGGTTTTAGGGTAAGCATCTCTGTCTCTCTGATGCAACAGAATTTTCCATAGCTGGGCTAAAACTTGACTGCAAGAAAATTGCTGTTCTGGGGCTACATTAAGGTCTGAGCTAAAGACTCATAAATGTCATTATTTTCCACTCTAGTTATTAAAAAAAAAAACAAAAAAGCCATCTATTTTAGCTGTGTTGTTTCCTAATAAGCTCCTAAAAAGCTCTTTGAATACCTCAGTTTTGAGCACAGTAAGATAACCTACATAGAAGAAAACAGAACAATTTTGTGTACATTCCACAGAGATTTGCTCTTGACAACCTTTGGAACCACTTATTAAAAGAAATATTTCCGCATTTGTAACTAATTGTGTAGGAAACAGACTTTGGTTAGCAAATGTGTTTTTATGAGGACAAGCTGATTCATAGGTTTCTTTTTACTTCATAATCTATTCAGATGAAAGTTACTCTTATCCTTTCTGTGAGCTCTTTTATAAATATTTTCTAGTCAGATAAAGTAGTTTTTTTTCTCAAAAGAATAAAGTGAGACAGTGGCTTAAAAATTAATACTTTGTACTTGAATAAAATGTTGCACAAGGAAATGAAAACCCAAAATCCATACAAATATTTTTGCTAATAAATACAGTAGCTAGGGATTGGTAGATTGAAAAAAAATCTGTGTTTTAAATTTAAAATTTCATTCAGATACTCTAGCCATAGAAGAAATGGTTAGACAGATGGATGGTTAGTGTATGTAGATTTGATTTTTCTGGAGTTCTGGATTTAACAGATGTACAGATGAAGATAATAGTGCTGAGCCAAGGCAAAGTTGCTGAGTACAGTGCTTTTTTTTTTTTAACTTATGACTCATGACTGAATCTAAACTAAAACTATGTTTAATATTAATACGAAATTCAAAATGTAGCTCTCAGCATAGACTGGAAATACGCCTTTGGATAATCTTACAACAGGTTTTTCTTTCCTGTTATTTCTCTGGACATTAAAATAAAATAACATTTTGCAGTGGAAGGTAAAATTTAAAACAAAATTGGCACCATGTATCATATTTTTGGCATACTTGTATGCAATCAAGAACTTTCTGCATTTGCTGTTTGCTGTCTCATACCCAGTTCCCACCAGTTCTTCAGTACTCGGTGCCAGTTAGGGGTTTTAGCTTGTGTTTCCAAGACCTCAGCATGTTTTTTGTTCTTTCACTGGACAAGTGTCTCCCTGCTTAGATGGTTGTAAACATCTTAACCTCTCTGCAACAATCTGTCCTTTGCAGCCTGGAATGCCATCATATCCTTTGAGACACTGAGTGCATGAGAGTTGTCTTGTTTTCACTTCCCCTATATGTTTAACTATTTGTAAAGTGCTCCTAGCTGAGTACAGACAGTGCTAGTGTGTTGTGTTCAGCTATGTTTGTTCTAGATAGCTCTAATGCTGCTGCATGCTTGTTCTTTGCAGGAAAAGAGCAGGAATTCCTATTGGCAGGTCCTAGTAATTATTCTGAATAAGTTTTTCCTTTTCCAGCTCTTTTCATTAATGGAGAAGTAAAATAGAGGACGATTTGTAATAGAAGTTTTGTTACTGTGTTAAGATTCTTGCTGGAGCTGGCATATAAAGATGCAGCTTTAGCTGCTTGGACTAATAAACCACCAAAATATAGGTGTGATATTTGCGGTTAAAGAACTATGACTTGATCTCTTTCCACCTTCCATGAGAAAGCTAACCTCAGCTGCTGGGCTAAACCAAGGCCAGGGCTGAACACCTATCAGTTCTACAGCTTTTTCAGTATGATCCATCCACCCCACACTTGATGAGCTTCTTAAATAATCTTTGTGCATTCTGGAATTTGCTGTTTAGGCTCCATCAGTGCCTTTGAGGAGGAGATGAGGTCTGTAATGTTTTCAGAGTTCTGCCAAGACAGTCAGCGTAATGTCTTTATTGAAGTCATTCAGGTACCTCAGCAAAGCTGTTTCCAAGCAAGTATAAGCAGACTTCAAGGACAGGATATGAGCATGTCCTTAACCCTTGTTAACAGTGACTTGAGCTGGTGACTACTAAATAGCAAGTTTTGGGCTTTGTTTATTTTACTTTATTTACTGTAACTATTTTCAGTAGTAATAGTAGTAATTTTTTCATAGCAAAATTCTGTGACGCCCTCTGAGTCGTCTAAGAAGACCTGGGAGGTGCTGATTCCTTCTTGCAATCCCTGCAAAAAGGCAGGAACTGATAGGCTTCTGGTGTGAACACCTCAAGCTGCAGTGAGATATATTTGCGCCTAATGCATTTGGCATTACCTAAGAGTAAGGACGGTGTGTTAAGTACCACAGTTTGCTTTACACCAAGGGTTGGTTATGAGACAGGGAGGTATAATGGGAGAAGAGAGCTTTCTGTGAAGATGCTTCCTCAGGCTAAACCAATGATATCCTGTATATTTCACAGCCGAGGCTTAAAATAGAGATAATAAATAGATACATGTTGTGTTTTGTTTTTAAGATGGTTTTCAATCTCTAGATTGGCTTTTAAGTATCTTGTTGCTATGGAGAAAGAACAGCTCTCTCCTATGCAGTGGGTGCAGAGAGCAAGAGCAGCACTGCTCACAGCATGGTGCTGTGCTGCCTCTTCATCCTTGTTTTCCCAAGGAAATAGGGGTTTTGCTGCTATGCTGCTGCTTGATCTTGTCTGTACTTGTGATTGATTTCCTCCCCCCTTTCCCTCTTACCCTTTATGAATGCCTTTTCACCATCTCTGATTTTTATCTCCTGTCTTTTTTCTCAGTGAGGGCTCCCTTCATTTCCAAATGAAAATTAGAGTGTTAGCAAAGCCTTGTCTTCTTTCCCAGACACTTTCTTTTCTGTATTTGTGCTCAGTGAGTTATAATCAGGTTTGCAGTAAGCACAGGGAAGTATTTTTTTTTATGAGTACATCTTTTTCTCTCTCTTTTTTTTTTTTTAAGGAAACAAGCCTGAACCTCTGGTACTACACCTGCAGCAGAGACAAAGGGTGTTTCTACTTAAAGAAAAGGGGTTTTCTACTTAAAGAAAAATGACTGCTGCTGCTGAACCCATGACACTGGAGATGGCAGCAACATTATGCATCGGCTATTGAGTCCTTGTTGCAGCAGAGTGTGTGTGTGTGTCTTGACATCCAGGCATGTCAAGAGCTTTACACACCTGTTGTACATATAGCTGTATTACATGTTGTTTCCTTCACCTCAGGCTTGGTTCCCTGCCAGTGCAGGCTGCAGTGCAGTTCCCTCATCGGTCATCTCTCCAATGATGAGAGGATGTCTGTGTTTGGGGGAGCGAGGAGAGAGGCCAGGGTAGTGTAGTGGCAGGGAATACAAATGCACAGACCAGTGTACCCTGCTGTCCTTGAACATTGAGTTAGCAGCAGGCTTTTGCAGTGCTGCTGTGTCAGAGCCCTGGAGCTGCAGATTCAGATGAATTTCTGAGGCTGCACTACTGAGTGCTTTTGTTTGTACTCTTTCTCCCCTCCCCTGCTGCTAACTGCAAGACTAGTTAGGAAAAAAAGAATGGTATTTTAATTGAAGATACACACCTGATCAGAGAAAACTTGGAATGAACCAGTGGAAATGCTATGAAAGCAAATTCACCTTTGTTGCTGGTGACTGCTTGATAGCTAGAGACTCTTCCAGTTTATTTTGAAAGGACTCAGCTCCCGTGGGAGCTCTGAAGTGAAGGGGACATTTTTCCAAGGCCATCTGCTGAGCTGCTGGGTGCTGCTCATTTCTGGGGACCTCTGAAATGTAAAAATCATGTTGTCTGCTTGTTTATCAATGAGAATGCCATGTGCATACCAGATTGACCCCAGTTTTTCTCTTGGTTTCCTTTGAATGTGCTATATTATATTGATCTGTCTCTGTTTTCTGAATTCTTTCTGATCCCCTGCAGTGTGAAGAAAGCCGGCTCATCTCCTGCTGCTGCTTCTAGCTGATACTGTGTTGTTAAACTTCCCCTTGCTCATTGTCAGTCCTGTGGGTGTCTGCCCGCAGCCAGGGAGGTCTAACTGTGAAGCTGCTCTTGCTGCCCCTAATCCTTCAGTGCCTGTGTCTGGCTGCCTAGCTTTGGTTTGTCTGATCTCTTTCAGCTTTGGCCATCTGAGGTTATGTCACTTTGTGTATCAAAGCCAGAGCTTCTCTACACACATATATACATAGGCCACTTTAGCTGGAAAAAGCAAATTTCCCATATAGCCAAGTTGTGGATTATTCCTCTGTGAGGAAGCAGAGGAGACAATCCTTTTGGCCATTCAAAATGGTTCCTAAGTCCTGTGTAGCTCACTTAGCAATTAGTCACTGTACCGAATGAACAAATGAAGGGCAAATGGCTTATTTTGACGAGGACTATCACCTTTGTTTTTACTCTTTTTTTTTTTTTTTCTTTCAGCGTAAATTCATTCCTGCAAATACATGAAATAAGAGACCTTTGTGGACTTGCAAGTTTGTAAAAATGCAGGGTTTTAGCAAATTTATACAATGTGAGCTGCATCAGTTTTGTCATCATTGGAAAGCCTTGGAAAAGACCTTGGAGGACTATATTTCAGTGGTCCTTTTGGTACATTTTGAGGCCCTAACCTGATGGCTCAGCAGCTGATGGGCTTGGTCCCTTACTCTGTGGTCTCTGCGTCAGCAGGGTGTTTAATGTGACAGTGCTTTTTTGTGATACAAGCTGCTGACTTCTGGGACTACCAAACAGATGGCGACTACGTGAGAACACATGTAAGTGGCTGACACTGTAGATCTTGTTTTCCCCAGTTGTCACACTGTTCAGAATGCAGTGTTTAAGACTGGAATCAGCATAAAGGCTCCTTTCCTTAAGAAAGGAAAAATAACGCTTAAACCAAACCCAAATGCACTGAGGCCTCATCGCTCTGATGCCCTGAGCCAAGGATCTCCCTATTTGCCAGACCTGCCATATTTTAAAAGAGGCAAAAATAACACTGCAGCGTGAATTTCTTTGCTGGTCTTAAGTGTTACGGTCTTAAGTGTTAACTGTTGTAAAGTTTAAGCAGTAAATATATGTGTATCACTGTAAAAAGAGTGTTTTGAAAATAAAAATAAGGACAAAGGGGCAAAAGGTTTATAAATAAAGCCATTTGCTATTTCTTACATTTTCCACCAAGAGCAGAGGAAATGACACTATAGTGGCTTCTCATGCAGTTTGAAAGCTGTACTTGTACTGTTGGATTCCTCTTTGGCAATCTTTTCTTACTTGAGAGACTGAAATCTGTCAAATTTCAATAGACAGAAACAGAACCTGATTTCAAAGTGGATGGGTTCTGGATAGATCTTAGAACAGATTTGACCCTGTGTTCTTTGATCAGCGTATCTGTAGCTTGTGGAAATTTAAATATTAAAGCATAAAGTCTGAATTATAGACACTGTTTTGTGTCCAATGAGAAGTCCTTTCTTCCTAGTTCATGCTCAGGGAAGTGATTGAGTCACCATCCCTGGAGGTATTTAGAAACCATGTGGATGTGGTGCTCAGGGACATGTTTTAGTGATGGACTTAGCAGCGTTAGGTTAACTGTTGGACTTAATGATCTTAAAGATCTGAAAACCCAACCCTCTTTGAGGGTTATACAGTTTGGGAGCTGGCTACTGCATAGGATTTTTTGCAAAGTCAGACTGAGTTCCTCAGCAAAGGAGGAGGATTGTTGTCTGCAGAGAGGTGCTACAGGGAAAGCAAGATCCTGTGAGTCTGGAAAAATAGGAAATTTGATTGAGAAGAGCAAATATTAAGCTACCTCAGAATATCCAGCAGTTTTTCTGCATATAGTGCCTGCTGCAAAATGTATCACAGAAGTGCAGTAATTTGAAGGTATAGGAGTTTTGTAGTGGTAAGCTCTCAAGAAGAATATTGGAGCAGGTGTTTTTCAGAGGGCCAGCCTAAGTTTTTCCGTGTCTTGAGACTATTCCTGTCTGCGATCCGTGAAAGTTCTGAACAAAATGTTGGGTTTAAAATACAAACATGACAAAAAAAGACCAGTGAAACCACACTCTGGCTTTTGGGCAGCAAAAACTATATGAATTAGCTTAACTACAGGAAAGGAGGTTTGGGGCACTCTACTCCAAAAGTCACTATGTAATTTTCTGTATTCTGTAAGCTGATTTTCTCCAAAATTTTCTTTTGAAAGCCAGAGCTAGTGCTGTTGCATCTGAAGCATTTATTTTGTGATTCATACTGTGACTGATGCTAAGGAGAGAGATGCTTGCATTGAAGGACATTTGAAAATAGTATGGTAGCCAGGGCAGATGCCCAGGGAGCAGTCAGGACTTGAAAACTAGCAGGAATGAAACAATGTTCTGTTAACCCTCCTGAACCAAGGGGAGCGGCATTGCTGAGATCCTGGCTTTATTGCCGAAGGGGTAAATTAAGAAATTTAGCAAAATACTCAAGAGATGTGGTTGTATATTGCCCTACTGATAAAACTGGATAATAATTTTTTTTCAGGGTTTGCTTTTTTGGTAGGAGAAAGAACAACATATATGCATTGTATGTGAACCTTTCCAGGCAGTGTGTGACTCTGTCCCTACCTGCTGTCTCTAGTATATCTCTGAAGAGAAGATCATAGAATCATAGAATAGTTAGGGTTGGAAAGGACTTTAAGATCATCTAGTTCCAACCCCCCTGCAATGGTCAGGGACATCTCTCACTAAACCATGCCACCCAAGGATATGTCCAACCCGGCCTTGAATACCATCAGCGATGGAGCATTCACAGCTTTTCTGGGCAGCCCATTCCACTGCCTTACCACCCTTATAGTAAAGAATTTCTTTCTGATATCCAATCTAAACTTCCCCTGTTCAAGTTTGAACCCATTACCCTTTGTCCTCTCACTACCTTCTCTTACAAAGAGTCTCTCCCCAGCATCTCTACAGCCCCCTTCAGATACTGGAAGGTCGCTGTGAGGTCTTTGCGAAGCATTCTCTTCTCCAGGCTGAACAGCCCCAACTTTCTCAGCCTGTCTTCATAAGGGAGGTGCTCCAGTCCCCTGATCATCCTTGTAGCCCTCCTCTGGACTTGTTCCAACAATTCCATATCCTTTTTATGTTGAGGACACCAAAACTGTACACAATTCTCCAAGCGAGGTCTCATGAGAGCAGAGTAGAGGGGCAGGATCACCTCCCTTGACCTGCTGGTCACCCTCCTTTTGATGCAGCCCAGGATATGGTTGGCTTTCTGGGCTGCAAGCGCGCACTGCCGGCTCATGTTTATTTTTTCATTGACCAACATCCCCAAGTCCTTCACAGGGCTGCTCTGAATCTCATCTCTGCCCAACCTATAGGTGTGGCTGGGATTGCTCCAACCCAGATGTAGGACCTTGCACTTCTCATGGTTAAACTTCATCGCGTTGTCATCATCCCACCTTACAAGTGTGTCAGGGTCCCTCTGGATGTCATTCCTTCCCTCCAACGTATCAACCAGACCAACACAGCTTGGTGTCATCGACAAAGTTGCTGAGGGCGTACTCAATCTCACTAACCATATCGCTGACAAAGATGTTGAACAAGACTGGTCCCAATACCGATCCCTGAGGGACACGGTTTGTTACTGGTCTCCAGCTGAACATTGAGCCATTGAGCACAACTCTTTATGTGTGGCCATCCAGCCGGTTCTTTATCCACTGAGGGGTCCACTGATCAAATTGATGGCTTTCCAATTTAGAGACAAGGATGTCACTTCGGACAGTGTCAAATGCTTTGCGCAAGTCTGGGTAGATGACATCAACTGCTCTACCCCTGTCCATCAGTTCCATGGCCCCATCATACAAGGCCACCAAATGGTTCAGTAATGTCAGTGTTTTATGACAGGAGTTTCGTAATGTGAGTAAACATCATCTGTTTAGCTGAAAGCAAGTAAGTCCTTTTAAATATCGCAGTGGATACCTTAGGGGAAGAAACGTGCATTGAAAATGAAAGTAACTGGAAAATATTGGAACCTTGAAAAAAAAAGAAAGCCCGCAGAATTATTTTTTTAAACTTTGTCATTTTTGTCTTCTCCTGAAAAAGCCCTGACTTTCCAGTGATACATCAAAAATAGGCCTGTATTCAGAAATAGAACCATTTAGGATGCAAAATCAAACAAATTTTAATTCCTTTCTGTTTCTAGATAAATATATTTTATCACAAACTGAATGTTTATTTTGAAGAGTTTTGATAGAATAGATTTTTATAAGCCCTTTTTAAATAAGATTTTCAAAGGTAAGTTGCACTAACTTTCCAGCCGTGTGATATTGTATGTGCTGTTATAAAAACCAAAATAGAATTTCAAAATGGATTTCTGAATGTGCTGAGCATTGCCAGGGTGGCCAAAATGCAACTGCTTATCTTTTTGGAAATGCTGTTCCTAAAAGGCTTTGTATTTTTTTAAATACTTTAGTTGTCTCATGACAAATGGAAATATCTCCAACTTCAACTTCAAGCTGAAGTGATGTTTATAGCTACTGCGTAATGCCCATGCAGTGGGATCCTGGTTTGGAAGAGGGTTGTGCCTGCAATTAGTATGCCTTCATATTAATTACAAAGCCAGGAAAAGGAAATGGGAGTGTTGTTCCTTTTTGAGGAAATCAGTGTATTTCAAGTGTAATTTAAAAATAGCAAACACCTTAAAAATCTTTTACACTTGAAGAGGAGATGAGTGTCAGGGTTTTTATAGAAAACTTCCAGCCCAATGTCAACTAGGACACCCAAATAAGCCAGCTGATAGAGACTGCCATATTCTTGAAAGTGCTGGTGAATTCTGGGAGCAGTGTGGAAAATCACCCCTGCTCTAAATCTCTAAAGCTTAAACCAGATAAATGTGTCCTCTTCAGAGAATGTATTGCTCCTGTTGTCACTCGTATCTCTTCTGACATTGGCATTTCTAATATTCTGATTCGGGATCTCAGTGCAGTGAAGATTCATGGTTGGTAGGTGTGTTGGTTTTCTTCCTGTCAGAATGGACCACTGGAATCCTTCTGCCAGGAATACTGAAATAGGGAAGTGTCATTTGCATTAATGGAAAACAATAGACATTTTAAAAAGAATCATTTGTAATGTATGACTACTGTCCCGGTTTTGGCTGGGATAGAGTTAATTTTCTTCCTAGTAGCTGGTACAGTGCTGTGCTGTGAATTTGGGATGAGAATAATGTTGATAACACACTGATGTTTTAGTTGCTCCTGAGCAGTGCTTACCCTAAGTTAAGGACTTTCGAGCTTCTCATACTGCAGCACCAATGAGGAGGCTGGGGGATACACAAGAGGCTGGGAGGAGACCTGGCCAGGATAGCTGACCCGGGCTAGCCAAAGGGATATTCCATACTGTATGATGAATGAAACAAAATTGAACAAAAAACCTGGGGGAAGTTGACTGGGGGAGTGATGACTGCTGCTTGGGTATGGACTGGGCATTGGTCAGTGAGTGATGAGCGATTGCATTGTGCATCACTTGTTTTGATATTCTATTGTTGCTATTTTCCCTTTTCTATCCCATTAAACTGTGTTTATCTCAACGCATGAGTTTTACCTTTTTTCCAGTTATCTTTCTCATCCTGCTAACTTGGGGAGGAGTCAGTGAGTGGCTGTGAGTTTAGCTGCCTGTGGGGTTAAACAACAACAGTCCCTTTTTGGCACCCAGCATAGGGCATAAAGGGTTGAGATAATAACAGATCTGACCAAACAACTTAAAACATATTTTTTATAATCATTCATTATGTTCATTTAAGAGTTGATTTACTTGCTCTGAGTTGTGGTGCTTGCTTTGAGAATTGTGTTATGTTAACACCTGACTTGCTGTATATATTCCCTGTTGTGCTGTTTATCATCTCCGGGGGCTGCATTAAGGTTATAATTTTGCTCTACTATGTAGCGCTGGCTTATGGTAAAATTTACTGGTAAGGCTAAGCTGGCGTTTGTACTCAACATTGCCATCATCTCGTACTTCAGGAACTATCTCTTGAAAACTGTTAATAATTGCACTCTTTACCTTTTCTCTTCGGAGAACCAGTGTATGTGGGAGACAAGGGAGAATACTTCCCCCCTTCCCCCCTTCCCCTTCTCCTGCAGGCTAGTCACAATAGCTCTTGAGAATTTTGAAAGTCCTTGGGATGTTCAAACTGACATATTCCTATTGCTCCGTCTCCTGAGTGTGTTTCAGGTCTTGTTAAAGGTTTAACAACTTATTTGAGAACACAACCCAAAGATCTGCCTCAAGGCTGGATAGTTATGAGTGGCAGGGTGTGTGGGATAGTATGGGCAAGAACCTAAGACAGTGGACTCCTACAGCGTTTTGGAACTTCAGCACTGAACAAGTGCAGAATCAAGGAAACCTAGTAAAATATTTGGAAAAAGTATGCTGTTACTGGCAGTTCCAGAGAGACAGAAATCACTGTAGCATGCTAGGGCCTGAATGATTTCAAATGAGTCCTGAGCAATGACAAGTCTTTGAACAAATTAAGCAGGAGATAGTTCATGCTGTAGACCTTGGGATGAGTCTGTGCAGAATAAGATGTTAATATGCTCTGCACCACAGCTGGGGAGAATGGTCCTACCTAGAGCCTCTGGCAGAAAGCACCAGGGAAGACCCAAGGTTGACCCCTTGGTTTTTGGAGTCAGGGATGCAGAGGATCTGAAGCCAGGTCTACTAAAAAAGATGCTGCCAGCCTATGAAGGGCTCGAGCTGCTTCAGAAGTGATTGGCACTGAAGCACAGCATTTCCTGGCACCCCGACTGCTGGTGCTGAGCTGAATGTCCACAAGGGTCCCCTCTATACATCATGCAACTGATGCTACATGCAGTAAGTGGGTCACACTGATACAGTGCACTCTAATAGGAAGTTCCAGTCGTGCAGGAGTCTTGGAAGTGATTTGGACTGGCCTGAAGGCAAGGATTTCAAAATACTTTCATGTTAAACCGCAATGACTACATTAAAAAAAAAAAAAATTGTTACGTGCCTCTTGTTCACAGTATGGATTTCTTGTCTTTTCAGCTTTTCTTGACTGTTTTGTGATCCAGAATGCAAAGCTTGTTAAGTTTATTGGCATACTGTTGATATTCTTAACATTGTATTTATTCATAAAGAATAAGTTAATAGGCAACTAAATAGCATCAGCAAAGTCTTGCTTATTGATTTCCCAGTGTAATAACAAATGGGTGTACTCACATAGTTAACTGTACAGATAATTAATGGCTGCATGTTTGGAGCCAGATTCTCTGCCATTTTAATGGTGAAACATGTGGAGTTTTGCGAGCACTTGGCCTGTTTTCTCTTTGGCTCTCTGAACATGCATTTTTACTTTGTAAGCCCCAGTGTTTTGGAAGATCTGTTTGCCGGCGAATCAAAGTAAGTTGGAAACCATCATTTCTAGGAAAAGCAGGTGTTTAGTGGAGTTGGTGAATAATAACTCCAGTACTGGGCTATTTGCCGCGTTCATCATTATTTGGTTTTTGTTACATTTTGGTTTTGGTTTGGTTTGTTTTTTTTTTTTTTTTTTGAAGTGGGAGTTATAGTACATCAATTAATAAATTAAAAGCCCATTCCTACATGAACTTGGTGTTAAATTGGGAAACTGGTATCATTGCTGGGTAGAATAATAATTTTAAGCAGCTGAACTAGATAAGTGTGTGTTGACATTTTTGTTTGTGCATAAATTAATTCTTAATGCTGTAAGACATAGTTGGATGCAGGGAACATGAAAAGAGCTTGACAATGTCTGAACCAAGAGTCTAGTGTCAAACAGGAGGTGAAATTCACTGTATTCTAATTATTGATTAAAATTTTATTATCTGACTTTAAAGATATTGGGGGGTAGCTCTTCAGGGATGAACATCTTAAACATGTGCCATCCTGTTTCCACGGCAACACATCATTTTCAGCCTTTCCAGGCAGCCTAGATTGCATTGTGTACTGCAGGAATATTAGATTCAGAAGAACTGTGTTAACAGCTTGGTAGTTTTCCCTAACCCTTGCTATTAAATACTTTTGGTTTGCGTGATCATTAGAACAAAAAATGTGGTTGGGATTATTGTTCTGTTTTAGAGAAAGCAATCATGACAGCAGAGCTGAAAATGAAAAATAGCTGACAATTGGGGTGATGCGTTTTGGTCCAATTCATTGACTGCAAAACTGGCTATTCCTGTGACCATGCAAACTTCGCCAGTAAGGTCAGGATATTAGCAAGAATAGTTCTGTGTCTGGTGGTTAGAATCTTTGGAAGTATTTTTGATTCTTTGAGCTGCTGGAGAGAATTGAAGTAGTGTAGTAGAGGTCAAGACTGTAAGTGGTGGCTGTTAGCAAGGGTCAGTTTTCCAGAACTGTGGATCATGGCCTTGGAAGCACATTAAGGGGTGGCATTTTCACACTCAATGTAAGCAATTTGGTAGCTTTCCAGGATACTCAAGGACTTTACACACTGCAGCATATTCATATTTTGCTGTGAGCTTGAAACTATTTTATTGGTTTTGGAATGTCAAGCTTGCCTATCAAGTCATAGATTGCTAAGACTTGGGCAGTGCATCTCACAGTTCTCAGCTGCTGTGAGAACAGGAAACCTTTAAAAAGTTTATCCTTTGTTTAGGAAAATATCTTTTAAATACATCTTTTGTCTGTAAGAGATGAATAGTTCAGTATATCCCTATGCAAAAGTTTATTACTCTGAAAAAATGTGCACACCTTACTACTCTCAATTTATGTAGTGTCAGTTTGCCAGTGATGGATCTTTGTTAAATACAGCAGTGTGCCACTGTGTTTTCTGAGATGGTTACGCACACATCTTCTGTTTTGGCATCGTGGAGGCTTAAATTAATGTTTAAATTGTGAATTTTAAGATACTCTTTCAGTGTTACTGCTATACAGTAAAAGAAGAAAATTACTACAAGAGAAGTATTTGAGCAATGCATGAAGATGCAGATCACCAGAATATTTTCCTGTGGCCTTTGAGATGTTTAATTTTCTCTTTTTCCATTTGTATAATTTTTTCCATGAGATTATGTGAGGCATGTAAAAAAAAATTGAGAGCTTTCACAGTAGTTGTCACTGTAGTTACATGGTGCAGTTCTTAGCCTCTTGCATAGAAAGTAAACCACCCTCAATCCTATAAAATATATAAGTATTCTATAAATTCTATAAAACTAAAAAGAATCTCAGTTCATAGCATGTCTCAGCTGCAGAAACAAGAGGTACTAAGTTGCCTTTTAAAGCCTTCTGAGTCGTATGCCTTCATACAGACAGAAATGTCATACAGAATGCTGCTGTTCTCCTGATAGGAATTCAGTGTTTAACTTCATCTTCAGAGTCTGTACAGCACAAATGCTGAAATCAACACTGACTCTTAGGAATAGCTTTTTGTCTCACAGATCTTCTGTGCACTCAGGAACCCTAAATGCCTTCAAGCTTTTGTGTACTGAAGTTACTTAACTGAATTCTACTTTCATTTAGGTTTATTTTCTTTTTCATATATGACCATTAATTTAAGGATTTGGTATGAATTGCTTCCATAAATTATAGACTTTAAAAGTCTTCCTTGGGATAGACAAATGTCTGTCTGGCATGTAGATGAGGAAAGAAAAGCATTGCGAGCCTTTTTGTATGGAATTGCTCTGTAAAGCAGACCTATAAAAAGTTGTCTTTACCTTCACAATTCCCTTCCTTGAGTTCTTTTTATGACTGAATAAAGTAGGACAGGTTTATTTCATATCAGTCAGCATGTGAGAAAGGACAGTTAAGTAAGTGCATAATGTCTCATCTTACATTAAATTTGAATGTTCATTTTTCAAGTATGTTCTAAATATACAGATGAGCCCAGATTCCAGGACCCAATAACACCTTCACTGCAGGGTTTTTATTCACTGTTTTCTGAAGTTCCAGACTTAGAGCAATGTGAATCTTATCCCATAGATGATTAAATAAAACAGAATTTTGGAGTTATTTTTAATTTTCATTGCACAAAATCAAGGTAGAGGTCAAACCATGTGAGAAGAGACAATGAAAGATGCTTCCTGGCCTAAAGAAATAACAATATAAATAGCTGAAATAGTCAAAATGAGGTGGGGAAATGCAGAAACAGTAGCTGGCGAGTAGCCTTTGTCAAGAATGCAGGCAATACTCTTGCTGTCTGCTGCTTCTTGTGATGGTTTCTGCCATTTGTCAGGAGGAAAGGACTGAAGATATCCCGTCAGAGCTCAGGAAGGAGGATTATATTTTTGCTTTGTGCAGGGTAATTCTCCCTCAGTAATGATAAGGTTTAGAGCCACAGGGCAAAGAGGAGCAAAGCATTAGTAACAGAAACTGATAGCTGGAAATGACGGAATTTGTCATGATTCAGGATTTTGCTTTCAACTGCAGTCAAACTTTTTTCCTCATGGCTTCTTTTCTCATTTCAAGAAGCAATTGGTCCCCTTGCCATTCCTATAAAGGCTTAGCCTCACTGCTCAAATACTATTAAGACTTTTGCTGATTATCTGTTGGAGAAGCAGCTTTGAATCCATCCATGTAGTCAGCCTGAAGGAGAACTGGTTACCTAATCACATTGTCAGCTAAGTAATTTTTGCACCTCCTGGGGCTTGGGTCTAGCTAGTGCATGCTGACGTGAGGCTGAACTTGACTTACATTGCCTTGTGGATTAAAAGTTGTGGTCAGTTTAAAGCTAGTAAAATGAAATCTTCAAAAGCAGAATTATGCTTTGGAATGAATACAAAGTTGTCATTGTTTAATTGTCCCCTAGAGAGACAATTTCTCAGTGGAAAAAGCATCAAAAATGAGTGTCTTGCACTCCTTTTGCAGGAAATATTTCTGCCTGTGAGAGCTTTGGGAGCTTTCTAAAACAAACCAACCCCACAACCAAGCACTTCCCCTCGCCCCCCCCCCCCCCAGTCTAATTTAAAGAAGAGTGAAATAAATTGTGGGAATTGTGTACTAATTAACTGGAAAGATCTCCTAAGAAATTGCTGAAAATGATAGCTTTTCATGCTGGGAAGTAAACAGTCCCATCAGCAATCTTTTAGCATGACACACTGGTGAGGAGAGAAGGTGTTGAAAGTCAGAGGTTGAACTTAATGGAGCCATATTTCAACACAAAGATTTAAAGACAGTTCTAAATAATAAAGAGTTATTACTTAGACATAAAAATAATTCTTATTTCTGAAGAAATTACCAAAGTGTAATGTTTTTCCTCAATAGTAATAGGCATTCTCATGCAGAAATTGGGAATAAACTTAATCCATCAGGTAACTAAATAAGTTTATGAACTCCCCTTTAAATTTAATTATGCACAATTGCCTCTGAATCAACAGTTGGCTTCCTTTCCTGTAGTGTATATTCGAACCAGCTGGATACTGGAGATGCAGTGTTGTGGTTTAAGCCCAGCTGGTAACTCAGTACCACGTAGCTGCTCGCTTACTCCTCACCAACCTGCCCCTTCCTCCCTCAGCCCCTCGGAGAGATGGGGAGGAGAACAGAAAGAATGTAACTTTCACAGGTTGACATAAGAACAGTCCAGTAACTAAGGTATAACACAAATCACTGCTGCTACCACCAATAATAATGATAAGGGAAATAACAAGAGAAGAGAATACAACTACTCACCACCCGCTGACCGATACCCAGCCCGACCCAGCAGTAAACTAACCCTTCCGGGTAACTGCCCCCAGTTTATATAATGGGCATGACGTGCTGTGGTGTGGAATGCCTCTTTGATTAGTGTGAGTCAGGTGTCCTTCCTTCCAGCTTCCCCTCCTCCTTGGCAGAGCATGAGGCTCAGAAAGCCCTTGGTCAGAGTGAGCAGCAACTAAAACCATCAGTGTTATCAGCGCTGTTCCCAGGCTGAAAGTCAAAAACACAGCACTGCACCAGCTACTAAGATGACTGCTACTGCTGAACCCAGGTCGTGCAGTGAAACTAGAGTGTGATTTTTATTGAAGTGGCACCTAATGCAGTGCTGATCATCATGCTATAGAAAATTTTTGTTAACTGCACAACGTTTTGAGTTGTCTTTGTATACATGACATTTTGGAAGATTAGTTCATATCTGTATTCCTGTCGTGGGTTCAGCTGTAGCAGTCATTTTTCTCCTTCTTAGTAGATGGTGCAGTGCTGTGTTTTCAACTTTAGTCTGAGAACAGTGCTGACAATACACTGATGTTTTTTGTTGTTGCTAAGTAATACTTACTCTGGTCAAGGACTTTTTAGTCTCGTGCTCTGCCAGTGCAGGTTTTTTTATTACAATTTGGACTTAACTCTGTCTGGCAATATACTGGTGCATCTAGCTGTGTAAATAATAGCTACTTATTTCCTTTATTTGTCTATGTAAGTTCCATAATTATATTTATGTTTTCTGCAAAATGCATGTCTGCATATGTGTGTATGTACACACAAATATTTGACAAACACAAATGTATAGTATTGCCAGTTGCGTTGTAATTCTTTTTTACTCTCTTTTTTGGACAGTAAATTCATGAAGACAGTATGTGACTGTAGTCCTTCTAAAATACTTTCACCTGATTGGCTCATGTATCGTAAGGATAATCAAAATAATAATAATAAAAAGGCTTTATTTTAGAGAAAGACAGCATTTCATTTTTTAAGTGTTTAAATATTTAGGAACATGAGTCACTTCTGCAAAGTCCATTGGACACTTGAAAATTCTTGCTTTATCTGTTCCTGGGTAGATTTAAGAAGCCTCCAGAGGCAAGAGAATGGCTTTTTGGTTCACCCATGAATAGAGACAGTTCCCATAGTAAGTGATCTTGAAGAATTAAGGTCTCCTGGCTGTACTGAACAAGAAATATTTTCATTATTGGTATTGAGCAGGTTTTAGGTTATCACAAGACCTTTGAAGCAGAGTTAGAGAAAACAGTTTTAAAGTTATTTCTGGATCCATCTCAACATTGTTGTCTTCATATTTGGATGTCCTGTTTTTCAGCTGTTTAAAGACTAAATTCAGCTTCTCTCATGTTCATATTGCAGGTTAGAGAGAACTGTTTTGTATAGCATTCATTTGTATGTTGTTTATATAGTCCTGTGGATATGCATGCATATCATGTCGTGATTTTCTCACTGCAGACTGAAGCATCTTGTTTCACCATAAGTATGGGCTGATTTGTTTCAGTCTTTTACGTTTTTTACTCAGTAATATTGCCCATAACTTTAAAGCATTTCATGCTATTACTTTTTCTTCGGGACTAATGATAAATATTTGTCATAGTGCCAAATGTGACCTTAAATTCTATCATTCTTTTCTGTCTAGCATGTTTTCTAGATTGCTTTCTATAGCTGCTACTGCTCTGTGATTGTTTAGTGCCAACTATAGAAAGAAACTGGCTTTCTGTATGGGCACTGGAAAGAACAGTAAGGCTAATGCATGAAGAAGACCCATGTTTCCAGTGTTTCTGCTTCCTCCAAAGTGAGGAAAATAAAACTCTTGATTTCCTTATTTCGTCCATATTCTTTGAGAGATAGAGCTGGGGTTTGTTTGTTTTTTTGTTTGTTTTATTCTGAAGAATACTCATTATCCCAGAGCCTGAACATGCACAAGTCCATGGGACCTGATGAAATCCATCCGCGGGTCCTGAAGGAGCTGGCGAATGAAGTTGCTAAGCCACTGTC
>JASSUY010007321.1:41911-84706 GCA_032466535.1 Forpus xanthops
AGCTAAAAATCCATAACACAGTGCTACACCAGCTACTGCTTAAAGAAAAATGACTGCTGCTGCTGAACCCATGACAACAACTTACTCACTTGCATTTTACAACTCCTTGGAAGAAGCAGTATCTAAATCTGTTCTGTGTAGTATTACATTGCTCCTTGTTAGATTTTGAGTGCTTTCAAATAGTCAAGGGGTTGGCTGAGACACCTGAATTTTATTCATGGTCCAGCCCTAGTGCTGTTTGATTTGCCCTGAGCTGATCTCTTGCCTAGTGTAACTTTTTCTATAACCATCTCTACAGTCACACTAATTTAAAGTTAAAAAAGAAATAGAATTGAAGTATTGAGGGGTATTGCTGAGAGCAGAAGGGCAATAGAGCTGTTGTACTAAAACATTTTAATGGATCCTTTAAATTTGAAGCTGCCTGATGAATAGCTTGGTTTCAAGATACTTGCACTGTCTTTAAAGCCAACTTCTGTTTTCGCGCTTGGAATAGTGAGAGAGGAGAAGCAGAAAAGAGACAAGATCTCAGTGATAAGCCTCCAGGGCACAGGCTGGTTTAGAAGCAGACTGAAACTATGCTGCACCAGTATTTGTAGCTTCCTTGTTTCCAGGTTTTTCTTGCTTTATCTTCAGACCAATTGTAAGGATGTGGTTTATCATGACCTGTCTTCAGCTGTTGAAAACTGACGTGCCTAGGCTAAGACTATCACTTAGTCTCCTTCTGTAGGCACCAGAGATAGATTTGATGCCAGTGTTTGGATAAGATGAATTGCCTGTTGGAGAGATGTAGATGACTCAATTGGCTCTTGAGGAATCCTAGAGGATACTGATCCATAGCCAAGTTGCGTGATTTTTAGATGGCTGAAGCTCAATGCAGTGAATCTCACCTAGAGCATCTTACGTGCTAACACTGAAGAACATCTGAATAGCAGGGTACTCAGCAATGAGGAATGACTGCAAATCCTCCACTTTCCTCAGAATCCTGTCTTCTATCCAAATATTGCAACTTTATTTTATGTAGAAGTACTTTTCTCCAGTTTAATAAGCCTGTGGATTACAGTTGTCACTTCAGTTACCTGGAAAAAAGCTTAGGTAATTGTTGCAAATAGAAGAAAGGCAGTAGCCCCTTCTTGTTTTGTGTGACCAAAACCAACAGATTTGTTAAGGCTTTTTTTCTCCTCATTTTTTGTAGATTTAATGTTGAGGGAAAAAAACTGCATAGTTTTACTGTAGGCTTTCTTTTGGGTGACTGTGAACTCAAGTGAGGTTTCCTTGGGATTATGCTGCATCTGAGTTCTGTGGGTTTGTTTGTGCTTTGAATATTTCTATTTTAAAAGGGGAAAAATGTGAATGTGTTGAATTGTACTGTTTTATTTAACCAGTGACATGGAGCAACTTTCCCTCCTCCCCTTGCCAAACACAAATAATTTTGTTTGAGATCAGGTTACAATGCTTTTTTTATAAATTTGGTTAGAAGCAATTTATAGCTGTATTAATACACATAATCCTAATTGTCTTTCATCTTGGGAAGGTCTGGCACAGGCATTAAAATTGAGTTTTCTCATGAAAGCATATAGGGCTGTTAAGGCTGTGTTGAGGTTTTTATCAGCAATGAACTGAATAGAAGCAATCAAAAAGAAAACAAGAAAAACAAAAAAGGAAAAAGATGAGGTGGGGGTATGGAAGAAGGAAAAAGAATTGAAATGGTGCCCTTTGTCCAGAGACAAGCCCATTAGCTCCCCTTAATCATAGAATCCTAGAATAGTTTGAGCTGGAAGGGATGTTTAAAGGTCATCTAGTCTAACACCCTTGCAATGAGCAGAGGCGCCTTCAGCTTCAACTGTGCCCAGAACGACATCTAGCCTGGCCTTGAATGTCTCCAGGGATGGCACGTCCACCACATACCTGTGCCAATATTTTACCACCCTCATGAAAAAACTGTCATCCTCATGTCCATCCTGAATCTCCCCTCTTTTGACTTCTCTTAACTCTGCAGATATTCCTCCTGGATTTTTTTTTTGTTTGTTTGGTTTATTTGGTTTTTTTTTGTTTGTTTTTTTTTTTTTTTCCTAAATAGGTGCTTCATTATCTTGAATTGTCATTGACTTCAGCTTCTGTGCCAGTGATTCACTCAGCTGCTTGTTCTGTCCAGGCCAGTGGCACTTGCAGTCATTTTGCCCAGGCCTCCTCCAAGCTTTGTTAATATGTTATTACAAACTCTATGTGTTTTCTGCAAATTCTCGTTTCCCTAACACAAATCTAGCATCTATCTTCTTCTATGTACAAACCTTTCTCTAAATCACCTACAGCCAGCTGTGGTATAGTATACATTTTGCTTTCACAACAGTAATTCTCTGCCTGAATCTATGGCCTTCTGTTCTGTATCTCTCAGCTGCCCTTTCAGCCCTGCACATTTCTGACTGGCTGTCCATCTATGTGTGAGGCATTTTTGTAAAAGACCATTCATAAATCCTAGTTACTCTGTGTTTTTCTATTGCCAGTTCTCACTCTTCGTTTCAGTAACCTTGGAAATCACTGCGGTCATGTAGAATATTCTATTTGGTGGCCTTTCTACATGTTTGGAGACATAAAGGCTGAAAAAAACTCAGTGGTCCTTATTTTCAGGAAGATGTTCTTACTTGGGGGTTCCTAGCTTGTAAATTTTTCTGTGATGTTTTTTCAAAAGATATATATTTATCACTTTGAGAGGTTAACCTCCTACTGCACTGCTGCTTTGAATATTTATTGTGCCATTAATGTTCCAGTAAACAGTTTGTAACTCAAGGTGACCAAAAGCTTTCTGGTTTCCTTTCACTCATTCTGATGGGACAGGACTGGGGGGGAGTGGAGAGAAATCCTTAAGTTATGTGTAGTGATTCTCTATACAAACAACATGCATATTTGTTCTGTGATATGTCTACTCTCAGCTTGTGATGTTTTCTTCCTGCTTGTTAATATTTACATATTTTTTTTTACCTGGAACCTTAAAAAAAAAATGCAGTTAACCTCTTAGATGTTCTGATCTGTTGACACTTGGATGAGATATGTTGCACATTTACTTTTTATTACCTTTCTACAGCACATGTATGTGCATTTATGATTTAGTTGGGGCTGTCAATATTGTGCATGCAAAGTCACGAGAGAAGCTGGTGCCATCTGAGACAAGAATAATGGAACTGCTGTATTGAGATTTGTCTAGCTTACCATGTTGTCCTACCGGTGTTATATTGTGTTCCATTGCCTTAAAGATTGTCACGAAAATTAAAGGACAGTGTTTAATTTCATCTAACTTTAGTAATGTTTACACTTAATTACAGAGGAGGAGAACTTTAATATACTGCCCGTGGCAGGGGGATTGGAACTAGATGATCTTAAGATCCTTTCCAACCCTAACTATTCTATGATTCTGTACTAACGTGCAAAGAAAACCAACAATAATTAAATATTACTGAATTTGCAAGCGAGAAAGATGGTCCTCCTAGCTTTTCAATAATTTGGTTTTGACTTTGGGAAAGTAAAAATATTTTAGAGTTATGACTGAGATTGGACTTTGAATTCTGGCACTTTTCATTATTTGGAATGGTTCTTCATGCTGTTAATACCTGCTGCTTTTCAAAAATAACAGTAGCATCAGAAACCTGATTATATTGCAGGATGGCTTTCTTTCTTATTACAAATTCACAGGCACAGTCTGTGACAGCCAAATAAAGAAAAGAAATAGAGAGGAAATATGATCTATAGTTCAGGATAAGAGGGGGTTTTGGTGGATTTTTTTATTATGCCAGCCATTTATAGAACAAAATTTGCATACTGTGCTTCAAGAAAGAGTACTATGTCGAAATAATAATACATGGATCATGGTTTGGGATATAAAAGAGTTGATGTTGCAAAAATAATAGGGAAAATAAGGGTAATAAAAGTACGAAATGATGTCAAAGCAAGAATAAGAGGAAGGATGATTAAGAGTAAGGCAAGTTGTTGCAGACATGTATTTAACGGAAAAAGGTTAGATGTGAACTTGAAAGTAGGTATGAAATGTAATTTGGCTGCTCTGTGACTCTGTGTTCCCTAGTCCTACAGATCATGCTGTGAGTGATTAAAGTCACTGAGCTTGATTTGTGTTAGTTTTTCTTACTAGGGAGAACTTTAAAGACAGGGATTCCACATCATTTCAGGGAAGGCCCTTAAAACGTGTAGAGATTTTGTGGGCTCTCTATCAATATTGAACCGTATATTTACTAAAGTGATTTTCAAATGTATTTGTTATTTTAGTTTCATGTTCTTAACAATATGGAACAAGATAAAGAATAATTCATCTGGGTTTCTGTCCATTTTCAGGAGAACTTATTCCCACCTTAGCAGAATTGTTTAGAAACTAACTAGAAGATGAATTGAAAAATCTGCTCCCCAAAACCAACCAAAGCTGTTGTGTTTCTGTGGCCTTTATTCTGTATTTTGCATCCTCTTTTTAGGTGGCCAGTGCTTCTCTTGGGGATGGAACGAACATGGGATGTGTGGTGATGGCACAGAAGCAAATGTTCATGTCCCAAAGCCAATCAAAGCTCTTGGTTATGCAAAGCAGATCTTCATTGGATGTGGGGCAGGACACTCCATCGTCCTTTGTCAAACTCCACATTAGACTCAGCACACCTGAAATCATACTATCAAGGACGTGGATGGACATCTTTGGATTGTGTAGCTCAGAAGCACTACAAGAGGATTGCCCATTATGAGCACAATAGTTGAAAACTGCAACAGTTTTTTCTAAGACTAGAAGGAATGAGTATGCATATAAAACTGTACTGGTTTAAAAGTGGGTTCATGGATCCTTTTCACAGGAATTAACCTTCTTACCCACAGGTAGGATGACAAACATTTTGCCTTGATGCAGTACCACAGAAGAAAGAATGACTGTTTCTTGTTCTTCTAAGAAGTCCTTGAGGAAGCTGCTTAATCGCTTATTATTGGTGTATAAATTCAGTCTGAGGAAATGGTCTGAAAAGGTGGATGCATATGGCCCCTTCTGGTCTTTTATTATTACATCTTAATGTCATGATGAGTTTGTGTCATGCCTGTCAACTTGTACTGGATTTGCCAGCACCTCAGAAAATGCAGCCTGTATCACAGAGGAATGCCAGTGAACATAAATATATGCATACAGACATTTTAAACAGAAGACTAGGATTTAAAAACTGAAAAAGGAGATATGGTTTAAAAGGCTGGCAGAAGGGGAGAAAGAGGCCTTTCTGAACTAGCTGTATCTTGATTAAAGTGTGAAAGGAGCAATATTTCTGAGGAATTATGTTCTGTGCCTGACATCAATTTATTATAAATTTATAGGGATGCAGATCTGCATTAATTATCATTAACTTGCAGAAAGCTAAAGTTTCTGAAGTTACTGCTTAGGGAGGAAAAACTTCTAACAGTTCTTGGAAACAATAGAAAAGTTCTTGTCAAAGGACGTAAGTCTGCCGTAGCTGTTGAGGACAGTTTGATCCAGCATAGCTCCTGTGTTTCCAGCTGCTTTTGAAAAGGAAGACATCAAAATCTAACTAGAAAGTTTTTACAAGGTTCCCAGACTAGAATGCAGATCAAAATGCTTCTGGTAATTTCAGGTTACTTCTGACTTTCGCAGCCCAGCTGTGTTACCGTTCAGAGCATGCCCACAGTACTTATACCAGGTGAGTGCTTTGCAGAAAATGTAGGCCTAATGCTTGCTTTGATAGGAGAAATGAAAATGTATGAATTTTCTCCAGATATTACTAGCTGCCTGTGTTGAGCAGAGTTTTGGAAGCTATTTATATAAAACTGGTTTTCACACAAATACAGTGAATGCCATTAAACTAGATGTTTACCACCCACGATAGTTACATTTGCTGTGGTATTTGATGTATTTCAAGTGCTAAATATAGAGAATACTACTGTGTGGTAAATGCACCTTTTAATGAGACCTACTGTTGCTAAACAGGGGTTTAGTTTTTAAAGCAGGCTTGCCAGGAAAGAAACCTCACAGAATTACAAAATATTCAGAGAAGGGCTCTGAGGATATAAGATACTTTCTAATGATGTATCAGCTTACACATGACAGGGAAGGAATTAAAGTGGGAATATGGGCTGCAAGGGTTTCACCCCCCAACCCCCCCTTGATTTTACAGCAGTTACAGTTCATGGCCTAATTTTCAAAGGCTTTTTCTTTTTCTATTCAATGGATGAGAAACTTGAACTGACTTTGGAGCTGATTATGTTTTTGATATTGAAAGAATCTGTAATGATAATGAAATGGATTCTCTGCAAAAAGTGCAAAATTAAGACTTTAAAGTGGTTTATTGTTTTTAGTCCATGTGCTGGTTGTGGTTCTTCACTGCAATATACTTGCTCTGGGCTGTGACCTTTTGTACTTGTCTAAGCTGCTAGTTATTGACTTTCCTCAATGTCATTCTCTAGGTACTACAGCGTCTCTGTGACATGTATTGAACAATTTCTTATGCTTTTTTTGGGGTGGTTCTGTCTGAGAGTTCTGCCTTTGATTTCCTCCAATATACACCAAATAAACATGTTCTCTTGTTTCATTTATCATTCCCTCTAAATAATTCTGTTCCTTGATTAGTCACATCTACTGTGTGTGACCTGTAACACAGGGGTTGCTGTCCTGAGTGCATTTTGACTGTGCATGCTGTTGCATTTCAAAGGAATCCAGCAAATTATTCAACAAATAAATATGACTTGGTTATTTGAAGTGTTCACTTTTTCACATCTGTAGCACAGACACACTTTTGGGGTGATAAGGAAGAGGAAAGGAATACTTTGGTTTTTCTGGTCCTAATCTTGTGTTTCATGTCTGCATCTGATCTTGATCTCTGAAAGGTTGAGAACTGCTTTTTCTCTCCTTTGACTTGCCTACATGAATTGAAAACTTTAAGAAGTAATGATATAACTTGAGAGCTTGATATATGGAATGCTTTGTTGTCAGTCAGGACTTCTAGATGCTGCTGTAGTATAAAGAGTGAATAATAATTCATTGTAGATGGTACATCATTGAATATTAAAACCAAGTTGTTGCTCATTCATTCAGAACTAAATGCCCAGTTATGTCAGTATGCCTTGTTTGCAGAATAAGGCATTGTACAAAATCAGCTAAGGCTTTCTACTGTAAGGCATGGAGCAGACGGTGTAATGCTTCTAATCAAGTAAAGAAATCCCCTTCCTTGTTGATGTCCAGAGCTTAGTGATGTTGCCTTTTGATGTCCTGATGGAGGTCTGTCTCTGCCAGGCAAAATGTAGAGCCAGTGTGCTATGCCAGTGCTTTTGCAGTGAATGCTGGTCTTCAGTGCTAAAGTAAGAATGCCTTTTATATAGGAATTCTGCATTCACATTCAGCTGCAAATAAACTGCCAGGGTTTGTAATATATACTACTGGAACAAAGTAAGCAAGTGTCTGTGCAGCTGCTCTCAACTTGCATTTTCTGAAAATAACCAAACCTGCCAATGAGCTGACATTTCATGAAGGAGAAAAGGTGAACTTCTTCTCCAGCTGTGATACTAAGTTGTGAATTGTTGACCTTGGTGGAGAGAGCTCTCACTTTCTTGGGTGGAAGGGGAGAAAGGAGGCTGTTATTTGTAATTCTGTTGTTCGAAGTTTAGCAGATCTGCAGTTATCACTCCTGCAACCTCCGTGTGCACCTGTGCAAGACAGTCCTGTTGCATTTGAAGAATGTTGGCAGGAAGATGTGTGTCTTGTATCAGAAGTTTCTGTTTCTTGGAGGAATTGTTTAAGCTGCTTGGCAGTCACTGGTATTGTTTGACTTCATGTGGCATACCAGAGTGACTTGATGATTTTCTGCTTAAATAGCCAGACGCTGAATTTGAAGTGTGTTCATTTGCAAGAAAAATTGCAGTCCTGCTTTTCTTCCCATTTGCCCAGTCACTATTTCTTACATGACGCTAGCTTTCCTCCTCTGACTGCAAGTTGTCAGTCCTGTTAGTGGCTAGCTAGTTCTTGTCACCTGCCATAAAGGTCACTTCTGCTTGAGTGACAAAAGGTTTTGCTCAGGTACAATGCTAAGGTTAGAGGAATTGAGCAGAAGGAGAATATGATTTGATTTTGCTTTATATGACATGTTTTGAGTCATAAGACTTGAGGATGGAAAACAGACAAGAGATCAGTTTGAATGTGCAGGTGACCATGGAAAGACATTTAAATAAATAGCAGTAGAAAGCCTGACAGAGTTGACTAAAAAATGGGGGAAAAAGAGGACAAAGTTAGAAGTCAGATTCAAGATATAGGTCCTGAAGATGGAATAATCACACAGGTGCAGCAGCATTCTAGCCTGCTGGTATGGTGGGAGTGAAATGAGGGACAAGTTGTTCTATTTCTTGGATGACATCGTTCCTCCTCTTCCACTGTTTATTAATAATAATGAATTATTAACCTGCAGTGAGTTTTCTTTCTCATTCATAGCACATCTTGAAATTTCTAGTTCTCTTCAGCTGGAACAGCAACATCTGTCCCTGCCTTTCCGTCTCAGAAATCTTAAGATCAGGCCTGTGACCTAGTCCAGCACTTGATCAAATACTTAACTTTTTTTTCTGTTACATTCCTTGAACTCTGGATCCAATCCAAACTGGATTAACTAATTAGTTAATCTAACACTTAGTTAGGTTAACTAATCCTTAACTAGTTCTGGGACTTCTACTTCCTTTTCCCTTGTATTAGAAATCAAGATGATGACAGATCTTTATTGCTGAAATTGCAATGTTTTGTTTTCACAAAAACTTTCCCTGGGTCCTCTTAGGGATTTTGATATTTTCATAGCATATGGAAAGTCTTGTGCTCTGTTTTCTTACCTAGAAATGGCTCCAGAATTTTTCATCAATCTTTCAGTCATGCTTTGGGTATGCTTTCAGTTCAGAGTAGCTGAGAGTTATGTAAAGCGGAGAAGAAACTTAGGCAGAAAATGTCTTGCTTCCCGAAGTCTGGGAGTGGATGCAGTCTGTGGTAGGGAATCATCTTGTGTGGTTTTGATTGCACTTAAAAATGTGCACAGTAGAAAAGTGGAGCTTACACTGAATTTGTCAAACTCTAGCTGTCAAAAAAGTAATTGGAAATTTGAACTTCTGAGATACCAGTATCTTGCTTTATGCACAAAAAAAAAAAAAGGAGGTAGTACCTGCTTTGTTCTTTTAGATTTTGTGCTATTCTTAATTCCTGATAAACACTGGTCTTGGATGTTTTGCTCCATGTTAGAAAGAATAATTTAGTAGCCTCGAATTAAAATACTTTGCTTTATGGAAATGGCTGCCTGTTGGATGAATGTCCAAACAAATAACCATAAAGGAAGTTGTTTACCATATGTGCCTTTGAAATTATGGAGAAACTGTATATGTAAAGCCATTGCCATTTTGTAATCAGTTTAGAGGCTGAAGGCACATTCTTCAGCTGTTTGTGCATTTCATTCACATTCATCCATCAGTTTACAGGCAGTTTTTGCTCATCAGTGCAACATGGAAAGAGAGTTTGTGACTGAAAATACTCAGTGATGAAAATCGTATCTGTAGTTAAATCATGACCTGGATGAACCACGTTACCTTGTGGAAGAGTGAGGAAGCATAGATCTAGAGTATTGAGAGAGCACTTTTTGCAGTTGATTAGAAACAAGAACAACAAAGTAATTATTCCTGAATAAAAGCTGGCTGTGTGAAGGAGAAAATTCAGAAGTGATGCTTATTTTGCAAAACTTCCTTAGGCATTTTTATTTTTTTACATGCCATGTTTGGATTTGAGACTTGCCTTTGCAAGTTGGGAGGGGTTTGAGTGTAAGTCCCATTCCTCTGTTGGCTAGCCTCTGAGTTCATTTTCACCTTTCTCATCTATTTGTAGGTTGCTTTGCCTATGGACCGCTTTGTTATTCAGATACAATGCAACCTTGGGGAAGTTCTGTCTGCAAGGTTTGGAATCAAGACTTTGTCAGTGGAAACTGCAGAATTTCAATTCAGTATGATTCCAGTATTCCCTGATCATCATAATCTTATAAGCGTTATGAATACTCTGCTATAAGACTCTGTGTTTTTATATACTTTATATACATATATATGTAAGAACTGGGAAGTTTTTCATGTTCTGGCACTTTTTTTTTTTTTGCTGCAAATGTCAAATGAGTTCAGCTGTGTTTTGTTTTTATTGATTTGAATGCATGAAGACGCATAACCTAAATTTAGGGCAGTAGAGGAGTTGCCAATCAGTAACGAAGATGCTCTGTCACTTTAACTGTGTAGGTGCTTAATCATTTTCCGTAATAATCCTCTGTTTTAAAGTACAAAAAAAAGGGATTCCTATGAGGTATTGTACTCTCCTGCAGACAAGGAAATATGGCATCTTTTAAATAATGGAGAGACACTTCTTTCCTTTGAAGCCTTAATTCAAAGTTGATAGATTTTAATGACTGTTCCTACTTAAATATATTTCCTCTTTTGGCCTCAGAACAATTTCAAAAGACAATAATGTCACAGAAACAGAAGCTGAGGCAGAAAATTTTAAATGCCTCAACCAAGGTAACCTGGCTTCTCTCCCAAGTCCCAGGCTAAGGCTCTACCTTCTAGGCTAGTGGTTCTTGATGTTTTTATAGGTAAGCATCACTGCTAGTACTTCCCTCTCTCTTTGCTCTTCTTTTCCCCTCACCACTGATTCCTGTTTCCTCATATGCTCCCTTCCCTCCTTTTTCCGTTAATATATGTCTGCAACAACTTGCCTTACTCTTAATCATTCTTCCTCTTATTCTTGCTTTGACATCATTTCATACTTGCATAACCCATTTTCCAGATCCATCCTGTGTCCTTTTGTTTCCTACCCTTTGTTCTACTGGTGCCGCTTCTCCAGTCACCTATTTGCACTAGTGCCACCACCACAAAGCGTGGCTCCTACTGGGCTTATTTGCTTGGACTCAATCCACCTGTCTGATGTGACTCATGGTCAGCAGCCTTTGCATAAGCTGTACTGTCCCTGCTAAGCCCTTTGGATCCAGAAGCTGTGCAGGTACCCTAGAGTGGTACCTGAGCTAAAGCATACTTTGTCTTTTACTGACTAAAAATCTCTAAGCTGTGCTTGATGAGCAGTAGAGAAACCAAGGGAAGCCATAGAACACATGCTCTTAATCATAGAATCATAGAATAGTTAGGGTTGGAAAGGACCTTATCATCTAGTTCCAGCCCCCTGCTATGGGCAGGGACACCTGAAGATGTCTGGACCTCTGTACTTGCATAAAGATTTTTAAAGGCTCAAGTGAATGCTGAGGGTTGGAAACCTGGCTTTGTTAGCCTGAACCAGGGAATATATCTTTCAATGGAGGCAGATGAACGTACTTAGTTTTTAAGCTTTTGCTTGTCAGATAAGAAAAGAAAGTAAAGCGGTATAGTTTTGGATCTATTTTCTAATTTGAAGTTTGATTTTAATTCAAATATTGTTCTTGATTGAAAATAAGCATTTGTATTCCCCAAAGAGAGAAATGTGGCACCCACAGTCCTAGATGAATGTAGATTCATTGGGACTTCTGAACAGACAGGTATTTTATGCCCAAACTCAAATAAGTGAGTGACTTGAAAATAATCTGCATAATTTAAGCATGTTTTCATGAAGTGAAGTTAGTCTGTGTATGAGCTCAAAGACAAAATTACTTCCAGGATATATATGGAAAGCAGAAGTAGGCTGTCCTGTTTTGAAACTATTAAAAAGATATGCAAAGTGCCAGGGTAATAACTGCGCTTGTTTTTCCTTCAGGATTTTTTTTTTGTAAGCAGCTCTGTGCTGAGTTCCTTTCTGAATGCCCTTGCCTTAGACCTTCTTGCTCTCTTCTGTGTTTCAGTCTGCTCATTTGTCCTAGCAGCCATTTGTTTCAGTGATGTATTTTCTCTTTTGGCCTTGAAACTTTAAAGAGAAGGAAGGCAATTTATGTGAAAAATCACTTTAATGATTAATGACTGTTGAGCTTGACTGTTATCACAGCAGTATTATCTAGATATTTTTTTTTTGGTTGGAATGAGAGAACAAAACCCACTTCTTATATCCTTGCTGTCTGAAGTTGTAGTTGTGGAGGCACATCAAATTGATCCAGAAAAAACATTAATACCTTCATGCACTCAGAGGGAAAGCTGTATGTGTGCAAGGTGTGTTTGAAGTGTGCCTCTAATGTTAGCAAGTAGTAAACCACTAATTGCCAGTGGGTTCAGATGAAGAACCAGCATCGAGTCCTGTAGCCGGGGGTCCATAGCTGAAAGGTGTTTGCAGAAGAAGAAACTCAGATGTTCATTTCCAGCGGGAAACAGGCAGAGTGTGAGTGAACTACAGAATGTGCTTCTGCTGGTATGATGGTGTGAAGTCAGAAGCAGTTGGTGGCATTATTGCAAGATGAGGTCAGAATCTAGCCACATGGCATGGTTTTTATGCTTTGATCAATATATGTAACTCCTATTGTGGAATTGGGGAGGCTTGAAGGAATTAATATTTTAATTGTAATACCCCAGCAAAAGCTCCTTAAATGTAAGTCAGCTGGGGTAATGTGGTGAATTTCTCTAAGAATTCAGTGCAGCAGCCCCTGAAATTTTCCAGTTGTCACCCTCTTTCCCTGTGTTGTGAGAGCTGTCACTGTGTGCAAGAGAACTCTGGGGTCAGGCAGACATTAAGTTTTAGAGCACCTCCTGAAGGGTGTTGAATGGGAAGAGCTAATCTGTTTATGAAGGATTTATAGAAGTCGCCCAGAAGACAGTTTGAGTTACCTCAAATCAGAATAAGCTCCGAGAAGTACCTAACTGAAAAGAGGACTAGTAGGTGTAAAGAGTAGCACAGAATGGGCATATGTCCCCAGCCTGTCAGCAAAGGTTCATATATATGTATATATATATAAATACAAAGCACAGTGGAAGGGGAAGATCAGTTTGAACGGCCTTCATGCTGGGCCCTTGAGTTAGTGTTAAATGAAAAAAAGCAGATAAATCTATTTCTTAATTCCTAGTACATTATAAGAGGAAGAGTTGTTCATTAGGCAACTTTCAGATCCTGAATAAACCTGGATCTTACCTCTGGAGGTAAGAAATTGCCATTTATCAGCTGAAAATAACAGCTTAGAAACAGTGGGAGAAAAATAACTCTCAGGAAACAAGGATAGTTAATTCAGGTAGAAATCAAGTACATAATACTACATTGAGGACTACAAAAGAGTCTTCTAACTGCATACAAATTCAGGTTATCAGCCTGCCTTCTATTCCTAAAACACAGCTTGAGGTTTTTCTTGATTTTTCCTTTTGGATTAGAGTTTTGTGAAGACAAAGTCCAGCTGCATTTGTTTTTGGTTTTTTGTTTGTTTGTTTTTTTTTTTTGTTTATAATTTAGCACTTACCGGAGCCATGAGTATTTCTTCTGGTTTTTTTGTGATTTAATCTGTGCTTCCTCCAGACCATAGGGATACAGTTCCGTTACATTTCCATTCTCAGCAGCAGTTACAAACGCTGTAGCTTGCCTAGAAGGTTGCCAGCTCTTTTGAAGTTTCATACATGAGGATAAAGGTGTATCCTTCCTTATAAAAGTGCTTTAACAAAAATGCTCAAGCAACTAGAATGCTGTTGATACATAGTCCATAGTTGTCATTTGTAGCATCTAAAGTGAAATTTAATCACACTGAGTTTCTCAGTTGTTAGTGCTGCATGTTTTGTGTGGCAAATAAAGTGCAACTTGGATGTCTGGATTTCTTTCAGAGTTTCGTATCAGGTGGACTGCTGTGGCTCAGTGAGGAACAAGTGAAGGACGGGTCCCAAAGAAGTAAGAAAAACTGAATTCGTTTAGTCAGCTAAAAAGACAAACTTTTATTATTGTTGGGGAGGGAAAAGGAAGATACCTAGATAAATATCGGGGTTTTAATCTTCCCTCATAAAATTACTAATGGTGAGAGTTCTTTAGACATCAGTTGTATCAAGTGTTTGCAGGCTTCATTTATTATCTACTAACCAAAATTAGCATTGTAGAACCAAAGCAATACCAAGCTTTTCTCCTACATTTCTGTTGAGAACACTGTATTTATTTAAGAGTTTAGAAGCAAGTCTCTGGAAACCCCTGATCGCTTCAGAAAAGGATTCCCCTTTACACTATACAGCAGGCACTGAAACCATGATACAAAATTTATTTCATGCTAGAATTGTTTTGCATAACATTGTGCATGCATTTTACTCTGTACTAAATTGCATACAATGCTGTTGTCTTGTTTCTTAAACTTTGAGACTGTTTATACTTGAGTATTCTCCTGATTTTGTACTATAAGTCCCATTTTTAAAATAACACGTGTTTTGTTTAAAATTCATACTGATTACTTAATATGAACAATTTATGAAGGGTCTTTACGTTGGATCTATACATCAATAAAATACAACATAACCAGAGCTGGAAAATTAGCCAGCTGTTACTGTCAGGTCCGAAGGAAGGTCCTATGTGTCACAAGCATGCCAACAAAAACAGACAGGAAAAAGTTGTTCTTATTTTTATACACTTCTAGTTGGATTAAATGTTCTTGATTCCCATGTTGGTGTGATGAACTGTGAAGGCATGGTCAATATGACCGATGACTGCCTGATTGCACTTTTTAAAACCATTACTCTGTATCTTGTATACAAAAAGAAGCTATCCATAGCAAAGGAATGTACAGGTTTATAATGTTTTACATTTTGGCTACAACAATGTATGTAAAAGTAAAGAGCTTTGAAAGAAAATATATAACTTTGCTTTTTTTTTTTTTTTTTTTCATTCTCCTTAATCATACATTTGTAGTATTTCTTGAGTTTTGTTGGGTTTTTTTTGGTAGTTTTTTTTTTTGTGTGTTTTTTATTTTTTGTTTGGTTTTTCTTTTTTTTTTTTTTTTCATGCAATTCATGCTATGGAACAAAAAAATAGATTAAAAAAAAAAAATAAAAGGATCTTCTACAGTTTTGTTACATTTTGGCCGTAGAAAAAGCCTGCATCTCTAGTACAACTCCAAAACCACGAAGAATCATCCATAAAACCTGCATGGAGCGAGTTAACTTTGTCCAAATGAGAAGGTCTTCTGTGCCTGCACAGTTCCACACAGATGTTTATTAGCCATCAATGTTCATCTCCATCTTGCCTTGTCAGGTCACTCTGACTGCCTCTGTTGGCATATATTTAGCAATGACTGGACTTTCTTTGCAAAGATCTGCATGTAAAGAATACAATCAGTACTTGAGCTTCTTCCCTGTGCTTTTCACATCAAGCTCGGCATCTTAGTGTTAAAGGTAGGAGGAAAAGGTGAAATAGCTACATGCAGAGGCAGCCATATTCTTCTTCAACAGGATTTTTTTTTTCCCATGCAGTCAGCCAGACTGAGACCTCTCTACAGTGTGTCTGAGTATTGCTTTCAGCTTAAAATAGGTGCCCATGCAACGTTTCATCCTACTGTGTTTGTTTGCTCAAACTCCTGCAGGGTTCCTATGGCTCAAAAATATCCTGAGAAAAGCAAAATCTTCCATCGTTGGTATGTTTCAGCATTGACTAAATGCCTAACCCATTCCATACAGAGCCAGTAGATCCACCATTAGCTAAAATAAGCATAAACTAGCAGGATGCACCAGGAAGAAAACTATCTGGTGCATCTACCCTTCATTCTACGTACTGATACCATGCAGCATGTATGGCCCACCAGTTCTATGTAAATGCCTGCCTATTGTCATCTGAGTGCTATTTAGGAGTGTTGTCACCTAGCGTCAGGAGTAACACCATTTCCAGCAGGTGCTACTGTGAGACATTGCATCTTCAGACTTAGTCACCTGGATTATATGCAACATAGCATAGGCTAATTGAAAATAAAGCTTTTTAGACCATTCTCTGCTACTGATCCATGCTACAAAATAGATGGGATGGGAGACCAAGAACGTCTCACTGGACTAGGAGAGCTGTAGGGCGCAGACACTGAGGATAATCCTATCGCTTTTCCACTTATGCCAGCTATGCTGTTAAGGCTCCGTGACATTTCGTAACCTTCATTTAAAAGAAAAATGCAAAGTACAGCATTGGATCAATGACAGAATGGACTAAGAATGAGGTCAACATTGTAGCCAGTTCAATACCATCTGCATGCATGGACATGCCGAGAGTAGTATCGCTTGCAACATGACTCAGAAGGCCATTGAAGTACAGAACAAGTTTAAAAAAAAAAAATATATATATATATAACCACCCCCCCTCCCCAAAACAGCGTTTCTCAAGGATGGTCAGGCTACGTAACTGATCCTACAGGCAGCAACATGGTTGTACCCTAAAAAGAAAAAGAGTCAGTGGGAGAGATTTTTCTATCTGTCACACTCACGCATACCTCTCCCTTCCACTTCATGCATTTTGACCTCAAGCAAAATTAAGATTTCTGGTATCTTTGGGGGCAGGAGGGAGAAAAGGCAGCACGATCCATAGAATTTATTATGTTGCTATAGAGATACTACTCCTTTGTTCACAGCAATTTTAAAAGGAAAAGAAAAAAAACCAACAAAACAAAATTGCATGCATTTGGTTTCCCTCCCTCCCTCCCCCCATTCTCTAAGACATGCATGTAAACAGCTCAGCAAGTGTACAGAGAGTTGCACGAACTATGGATGATTTTCTGTTGGAACAACAATTAAGATGCTCTCAACGTGTTTCAAACAGGCCAACAATATGCTGA
The DNA here is from genome assembly GCA_032466535.1 of Forpus xanthops. Classification (NCBI taxonomy): domain Eukaryota; kingdom Metazoa; phylum Chordata; class Aves; order Psittaciformes; family Psittacidae; genus Forpus; species Forpus xanthops. Next base: position 58,615 of record JASSUY010007321.1, read on the forward strand.
CATATATGACTCTTTAGCCAACCAGCCTCTGTTTCATTCAGTAACGAGAGGCGGTTGCAGTGCATCGTGAAAACCATACATTCCCCATCCGAAAGGATGTGCCATTTGGAGTGTTCCCCTGATCCACTGGAACCACCCGAACTCGCCCAGGCTGAATGAATGTGGCCAGTGCTTATCCAATACAGAATCAAGTAAAAAGCTTTGCTACAAAGGTAAATTTTAGAGAATATACTTTCATATGAAAGTCTTGTGGTCCAACTATATCTTTGTTGATGATAAACTTTAAAACTTATAAATGCATACACGATCTATAACAGGCATTTACTATAACTATTGCCCATCATACAATGGCACATGGTAATTCTATACGCCATACTCAGTGTATGGTTACAGCATACAATCTTTGCAGTTTTAAAATATTGACTATATCATATACTATATACAGTACACCAGTGATAAACACTGATATGAACAGAGAAATTTCTTTTCCAATTTTCCCATTCCTTATCAACTTTGATGCATATATATGTAACTCTAATTTTGGTTGCATGGTTTCCTCACATTAAATTATTTTAACAAAACAGCCTATTTTCAGAAGGGAATCTTTCTTATTTGATTTGACTTCTATTGCTAAATAGATTATTCTGACCATTAGCAAGCTAAAATGCAGTTACTTCTGAGAGATCTGTAGCTGTCAGAAGCCTGAGAAACTAACTGGTAATGGTTAATTTATGAAAGAAAAGTGATTTTAGATGGATTATTTTTCAGTTGTAAGACACCTGTGCTAACAGATGTTCTCATATGCTTCTCTTTCTCTATTGAACTAAACAGCTATGATATCCAAATAATTTTTTTTAGTGTTCTGTTAAGGTAGCCATATAATAATTTCCTATTTCTTGAGGATGTTTTGCTTTTGTTGTTTCATCTTTTCCGTCTGCCACCTCCAAGTCTGTGCTCCTTAGAATCTGGTAAGATCTGTGAGCTTTCCAAGTGGCAAAACTTCATTGCTATGAAATGTTAATTGGCCTCTCCTTGGAGGATGGTCTAATTTAAGGACATTGTAGACCATCCTCCACTACAGTTACTGCAGCAGCTGGGGTGGAAGACTTGACTGCCTAGAATAGCTGCATTGGGGTAGTTACAGCTCCTCAGGCTTTTCTTTCTGAAAGAAATAGGTTAGAAACTCCAAATGCAGACATCAGGTGGTGGTTTCCAGCCCAAACGTGCATCTGTACAGCAAGCGCACTATTGCGTGCTACAGCTACAGCTGACTTTTCTCTTATTTATTTAAAAAGGTTGCTAACTATGTGGTTCCAGGACCCCAGCTACATACCCTTTCTTATTCCTCCATCAGGCGGGCAGGGATATTCCCCGGTTGATAAGAGGAAGCAGGGTCCATATCTCTCCCGAGTGCCAGAGCGGGTAAAGGGCAGGCCCTCATCAGGCGTAATAGCCTGGTCTATGTGGGGACAGTCTTCGTTTGCCAGCGCCGCCTTGGCCACCTCACCATTCAGTTTCGAATCTTCAAACATATAAGCAGAAGGCTATTGAAACACTATGTACTGTTTATTAGAGTTCCAGCTGCAAATTAAGGGTTTACAGCTAAAGAGTTCTACAGCAACACTAGAAAAGGTAGCACATCTGTCCTAGACACTGCATTCATGTGGGCTGCACCAAAATAAAATAAAGTTTGTTAAGTGGGAGGAGAAACAAAAGGTGATCACGTTAGGGGTAACAGCAGCCACCTGTACTTCCACATAGAGGGGCAGATTCAGAAACAGGAGTGCATTGGTTCCTAGTCCTGCGAGCAGAAGACTGCAGTTAGAAATCAGATTATGTTTTTGCATGACATCAGATGACATATGAATGACCTGTTCGTCATGAAGCCTACTGTCGCTCAGAGCTTTGGAGAGGCAGTGGACTGTGAGTTGTGTTTTAGTATTTGAGTATATTCTGTTTGTGCTGGTTTATACCTGTGTCCAGTATTACTGGGGGGAGAATTCCTGCTCTACCCCTCCCCAGACTTTACCCAGATTGTTTTATAGTGTTTCTGATATCAGTCATGCAGAATGGCTGTACACATTTTAGACACACAGAGTACATTATGTATGGAAATACGACAGCAGAATGTGGATTTTTTAAAAATGCAATCAATTTTCTGACATTTTCTTCTGAAACACATACAGCATTTGAAATGCCAGCACAGGACACTACATATAAAGAACACTACAGCAGGCCATGAATTTGGAAAATAGAGAGTAAGATTTACTCTCAGCTGTAAATAATGAAAAGAGGAGGCCAGATTTCCCATTTTGCTCCACACGTTTCCATGAGGATAGACTGAGAATAGTATGTTTTCTCTGTGTGACTTGTTTTACATTAATGAAACAAATTAAAGTGCTACTTAGTGTACCATTTATTTTAGGGCTTCAAAGTGCATTGAGAATATACTCCAAATATGGCACAGCTCAATATGAGTATTTTGGTTGAAGGGAGGAAAAAACAGTCAAAATGTGCTTTCTGAAGTTTCACAAATGCTGGGATATGTTAACTGAGTGGTATTGGCAACATCCTACACCTCGGTTGCACAATGCTTATTACCTAGACATTGTAAGGCAGTGGGTGGTCCTGCGAGTCTTTAAGGAAGGACAAACTCAATGGATAGATAGATTTAACTTCAGTGCGTCTTCCAGATTCACTTACTTGCTTGTTCTGAATGCTACAAGGTAATGTATTTTTTCAATGGTTTTGAAGCTGAGTAATAAACAAGTCCAAAAGAAAAAAATACATTAGGTAGGGTTTGGAGATATGATTCCGATCCTCTGGTTTTAGACAGACGACGTAGATGAGTATTAGGCAAAAGCCTTTTCAAGTTATATTTGCTGTTTTGCACACAGACACGCACACACAGGTGTATATGACACATACTATGCATCTATCCATGCACCAGTAACTGCATTCTGTGCCTTATATCTTATTTAGATGTCACTTGTTTGTCACAGAATGAACAGTCTTTTCTGCAGATCTCACCTCTGCCTCCTTTCTTCTGCATGCAGAATTAGCCACTTATTTCCCCAGAAAGGGTGGTATTAATGTTTCGTGAGCAAGGAAATAATTAGGTCTCTCAATGCATTTTTAAAAATGACAAAAGCTACAGATGCATTTTAATACTTGTAGACATTCATTTCGATAGGATTCTAAAGTTTTGAAGTTGCACTGACTTGCAGTTCCTAATGCTCACTGCTATTTAATATCTCTCTTTGCACAAAAACCTGGCCTATCTGCCAGAGTAACCGTGACATTGCAGGTACTGAGCTGCTGGTTTAAAAATCATTTAATATTGTTTAGAGAGAGCTGCTGTCCTCATGGGGTGAGCAAAGAACTGCGCTTCTTTATAAGCCTCTACTGCTACAAGCTGATGGCTGCAATACTGAAATGAGGGAGACAGATATGTCAGCAAAGCTCTGCACTGAAATCACTGAGGCTGCCACTGCTATACCTGAGCCTGCGTTTGCAAACTAAACTGTGACTGGGGAAGGGAGGACTGATCTGTTTCTGGATCTCAAAACACCTCTGAGCACAGTGGTTGTGGGTCTGACTGCTCACTGGTAACAGCCATTGGAAGCAGCTTGTAGGCTCTGTTGTGCTTGAATGACAAGAAAATTGACTTTCTTGGAATTATTTTCCTAAATTGCAACTTGAGCTTGGACTTGCATTTGCAGCTTCCTTAGAGTCCTGTAGCACTAATGAATTTTTCTCTATTGAGAATTATTTCTGTGAATATTTCTTTGTTTTGTTGTTGAAAACCAACAACCTTGTTATTTCTATTCAGTAGGAAGAGAATAGAATAGCTGGAAATGTGGGAAAATCACTGAACTGTCCTACTGATGGCCTTTAGGCCACAATAGCAATTTTGCTAAATATTTAGGAAGCAGAGAAATTACCAGCACAGAAGGCTGCATCTATTGCTGGTGTATATAAGTAAATGTTGAGTAGTTGTATTCCAAACCATTGTGTGCAGCACCTAATTCTGCGAAGGTAGGACTTGGAAATCATATGTTATTTACTATATGATTAGCTTGTTATGGGTATAAAGGAACATCACTGATGTCATCAGCCCATAGTTTGAAATTCCAGTTGTTCCCATTAGCAGATCTACATGCTACAATGAGGTATAAAGATGGAATGAAATGATGGTATTTTAGGTTGATTTCTCAAGTTTCTATTTGTATGTTTTTTTCAAGATTTGTCTTTAAAACAACTTCAGATAAAGCAAACTACCGAAACCATCAGTGTCTGCTGGGTAGATGACTACTTCTAGGTGCTTAGAACTTCTAAGGCTTGATTCTGGCCTACCAGATTCGGGTGAGTCTTTCCATCCCTGCTAGAAAAATCTGCATTAGGCTTTTACAGCGTTTTTTGTTCTTTAGCTTCTGTTTCATGAAGAAAAGTCAATGTTATCATCTCTGTTTTACAGATGAGTAGAACAACCATGCAGTGAAGTGACTTGCCCACTGGTGCATAAGAAGTTATTTACAACAAAACCTTCTGACCCCCAGTTTGGGCATCTTATCTACATAATTGTCCTATCCGTGAATACCTAGTTAACTGCACCAGCTTTAAACATTCTCCTGAAGAGAAATGGCTGAGAGGCTGAAGAAAACATTCAGCAGATCTCCCAGGTGAGTAGTTTCACAACTGTCTCATTTGCGTGGCTTCCATTTTCTTTTTTCCTGTCTCATCTACCTCCATTTGCAGAAAAGTGCTATTAAAATGCTGTGAGCTTTCCAAAGCAAAGACTAAATTTCAAAATGGGAGGACACTTTCTGAAAAGAAAAAAACATCACCAAACAAAAAACCAAACTGATTTTGGACAACTGCTGGATTTTGAATTAGTATGTTCTGCTTATTGTGGAGAAGCACAGTAGAGACCGCCTATGTACTTGCTGCATGTTTCATTTCTTTTGTCATAGCAAATGATTAAACACTGTGATAGTGACTTTACTGGTGCTGCTGGTTTTGACTATAAACTAAAATCTGACACTGACTCTCCACCTGTTTGAACAGCATCTTATGTTCAGAGTGTCAGTGGCCATAATTGTATGATATTTTCATTGACCATAATCTATGCTTGGAAATGTAGCACTTATACAGGAGTGATTTGTATATGGGGAGAGATACCTCAGTCCTCTTCCTTTAAGCAAACACTGCCATTTTCCAACAGCTGCCCAGAAACAAGTTCCTGGTCTATCCTTCTTACTCAGATGTTTTCAGAAAATGCGTGTCGGCCAGGGATGGTCCCAGCTCACACTGTTTCCTCTTGGGGTTGTAGCTGACCCCCTTCCTTTGTCTCCTGTGAGTCTATAGAGCTGTGAAGGGATCAATCCAAAGATTGGATGAGTTGAAAGACACTCTTAGGGTGTACCATCTTTAGCCCTTACAGGATTGGAAATCCAATGAATTTTCCAGTCCTTACAGGAACTTCTGTAGGTTGTAACCACTTTGACTGAAATAGGGATGAGAGAAATTCCACAATTCATAGTATGGTATCCATGCATATTTATCACATGACGTGTGAGTCAGTATTTGGCTACATGAACCGTGCCAGATTCTTTGACATTGTGCTGAAGAAGATGCGTTCTTCTCTGCCCTAGATCAGAATCACAGCAATTAAAGAGACACAGTGGTCTTTGGGCATATTAGATCTGTCACTGGTCACTGGCAGTCCTTTCCAGAAGAACACAGACTGTTTAAGAATTAAAAGAGGTAAGGACCTAGCTTGAGTATCTACAGCTTGAATAGCCAGTTGCTGTTCCACGAAGGCTTGGCTGACTTCAGGATTCTGCAGCCCTGTTACAAGGGAAGGGGTTGACAAGCAGGAAGGAGGTAAGAGCAGCTGAGTGCAAAACAGTACTGAGAAAGTAAGTTGCTTGAAAGATGAAGAACTTTTTCTGGAGAGATCTTGTCTGACTAAAGTTACATTCCACATCACCAACCTCATATACATCTACAAATCAGTTTGCAGTTTGTCTGGATGTCAACTGTTCTTTTACAGCCCTCATCTCTGGTTGTCATTATTACGGTCTATGGATAGTTGCTTCTGACCAGTTGATAGTGTCCATTGATTCTCATTTAGAGTTTAAGGGTCATTTTCATTTGTTCATTTTAAATTCTTGTTGCTAACCCTAACATGCACAGTAGTTGTCTAAAGTATCTTATGAAGAAGATTCTCCATGAGGTCCCTCAGAAGAGACCTTTAATCTAACTGGATCTCTGAAGGAGGTAATGGTACATTGTCCATTGAGTGAGATAATAACTCTTCTATTTTTCAGTCCTCTCACACTTTCCTGATGATGTAAAAGGGCTGTTAACACTGCAGACATTAGTTGTGTCATACTGTGCTGGCAACGGAAAACTATTTTAGTATAATAGTTTTCCCTTGCTCTTAGGCTAGTGTCAGAATTGTACAGGAATAGTGGTGGCATGGCCAAGGTGAGGATAGAGAACTGCTGTGCTCTAGCTTTAATAAGCCACAAGCCTATTAGCTGGAAGTGGGAAGTAGAGCAGCTGTGAGGCTGCTGTAGTTGCTGCTGGAGGACAGAATTTTCCAGCTGTCTTCTAGAGAAGATGTAAAGATTTTACATTCCTTTTTGCATAATATTTTTGCAGCGTGATTTTTGCCTGATAGTTCTTGTGCTAAGCAAATTATTATGAAGTTAAGAATACGAATCCAAGCATTCAAAGACATTTACTCTGATTTGTGGAGGTGTTACAAGCTGCTCAGCATCTGAAAATACCCATTGACTTTACATCCCTAGACTTTATTTCCCTAGTGAGCTGACTAGGGAAGGTGCCCCACTGGACCTGCTTGTGAACAGAGAATGACTTGTGGATGATGTGATGACTGGAGGCTGTCTCAGGAGTGGTGGTCACAAAATTGCAGAGTTTTTGATTCATTGAGAAGTAAGGAGAGGAGTCAGCAGAACTTGTACCTTGGATTCTCTTGAAGGGCAGAGTTTTGCCTGTTTAGGAGCCTGCTTTACAGAGTCCTTTGGGAGGCAGTCCTGAAGGACAGATGAGTACAGAAAGGCTGGATATTCTTCAAGAGAGGCATCTTAAAGGCACAGGAGCAGGCCATCCCCACATGCCAAAAGATGAACTAGGGGCAAAGATGTGGCATGGCTAAACAGTGAGCTTTGACTGGAACTCAGGAAAAAAAGGGCAAGTTTATGACCTTCAGAAAAAGGGACAGGTGGCTCAGAAAGACTACAAGGATGTCGTGAGGTTATGTAGGGGAAAAATGAGAAGGGCCAGAGCCCAAGTAAAACTTCATCTGGCTACTGCTGCAAAACACAGTTAAAAATGTTTCTATAGATACATTATCAACATGAGGAGAGCTCTGTGATTAAGTGATCTGCCTGGTTGATGAGGGAAAGACTGTGGACACTGTCTGTTTGGACTTCAGTAAAGCATCTGACACTGTCTCCCACAGCATTTACATGGAGAAACTGACTGCTCATGGCTTGGACAGGCATACTGTTCACTGAATAAAACACTGGCTGGATGGCCAAGCTCCAAGAGTGGTGGTGAATGGAGTTAAATCCAGTTAGTGGCCAGTCACAAGTGGTGTTCCCCAGCACTCAGAACTGGGGCCAGTTTTGCTTAATATCTTCATCAAAGATCTGAATGAGAGCATCAAGTGCATCCTCAGTAAGTTTGCAAACACTAAGCTGGTTCAGAACACTGATCTGTTTGAGGGTAGGAAGGCTCTACAGAGGAAGCTGGGCAGGCTGGATTGATGTGCCAAGCATGAGGTTCAACAGTGCTCAGTGCTGTGTCCTGCACTTGAGTCACAACGCCACAACTTGGGTTGCAACACTACAGGCTTGGGAAAGAGTGGCTGGAAAGCTGTACAGCAGAAAAGGACTTGGGGGTATCAAGTGATAGTCAGCTGAACATGAGCCATCTTGTGTCCAGGTGGCCAAGAATATCATGGCTTGTATCAGAAATAGCACAGCCAGCAGGGCCAGGGAAGTGATCATCCCCTTGTATTGGGCACTGGTGAGGATGCACCTTGAGTATGTACTGTGTTTAGTTTTGGTCCCGTCACTACAAGAAAGACTTTGAGATGCTGGAGCATGTCGAAAGAAGGGCAACAAATATGCAGAAGGGTTTAAAGCACCAGTCTTATAAACAATGGCTGAAACCTGGACAAAAGGAGTCAGAGAGGAGACCTTATTGCTCTCTACAACTAACTGAAATGAAGTTGTAGCAAGGTCGGTGTTGGTCTCTTTTTCCGAAATGACAAGAAACTGGAAAATAGGAAGCAACCTCAAGTTGTACCAGGGAAGGTTTAGATTGGATATTAGGTAAAAATGTCTTCACTGAAAGGGTTGTCAAGTATTGGAACAGGCTGCCCAGGGAAGTGGTTGAGTCACCGTCCCTAGAGGCATTTAAAAGTCATGCAGATGTGGTGCTTAAGGATGTGGTTTAGTGGTGGACTTGGCAGTGCTAAGTTAACATTTAGAACCATAGAATTGTTAGGGTTGGAAAAGACCTTAAGATCATCTAGTTCCAGAACCCCTGCCATGGGCAGGAACACCTCCCACTAAACCGTGCCACCCAAGGTTCTTTCCAGCCCAGCCTTGAACATGGCCAGCGATGGAGCATTTGCAACTTCCTATTCCAGTGCCTCACCACCCTTACGGTGAAGAATTTCTACCTCATATCCAATCTAAACTACCCCTGTTTAAGTTTGAACCTGTTACCCCTTGTCCTATCACTACAGTCCCTAATGATGAGTCCCTCCCCAGCATCCCTATAGCCCCCTTCAGATACTGGGAGGCTGCTAGGAGATGTCCATGCAGCCTTCTCTTCTCCAGGCTGAACAGCCCCAACTTTCTCAGCCTATCTTCGTACGTGAGATGCTCCAGTCCCCTGATCATCCTTGTGGCCCTCCTCTGGACTTGTTCCAACAGTTCCATGTCCTTTTTATGATTTGGACTCAATGATCTTAAAGATCTTTTCCAGCCTAATGTTTCTATAATCTATGATTTCTTTTGGAGATGTTGCATGGGAAGGAATTATTTACAGTTCAATTCCCTACTCTCTGGAGTCTCTTTAATTCAAATTTCATTCCTGTTAGCAAGTTATTTCTGTTTTAGTTGTCTGGATAATATTTACTGTCCATTAATATTCATTGCCCACTCAACAATTCCATAAGTGGAATATTGGGCTCCATCTAAACTCTGCTGTGCTCCTTCACTGATTAAGGGAGGATTAGAGCATAATAGTGAATCAGGAACTAAAAAATCTTCACACTGAGAAAAATACACTTTTCTTGAGTTGTTACCTGGCTTTAGTGATTCAAGTTAACATAGAATTTACTGATAATTAAGAATAAGTTTAGTAGCAATGAGCTTTATTCTGCCCCTCTTAAAAAAATATCAGAAATGTCTGTCATCTATTTTTTTATCATTTTATCAAAGTAGTGTTTGGGGGTGATTAAGGAATATTGTGAACAAAATACTTTGCCTAGGACCTGATTCAGCAAACTAATAATTAAGCTTCTGTGCCAGACCATCTTCAGCTACAGAAATCAATTTTTATGGGTTCCAGAGCCTCATGCAGGATATGGTCCTTAGAGTGAAAGGGATATAACTATATTAAATTAGAAAAAGAATTATGTAAAAGAGATATTAAACCAGAGACAAATGATGATGAAATGAGATTACAGCTTGGAGAGTATGGAAGGAACTATAGCATAGAGAAGAACAGCATAGAAATATGAGTTTAAACCTTTGAATATGAATAATGATGCGTCAGCATTGGTATCACTGGTTTTCACAATGGCAGTAAAAAAAATCCTAAATTGTAGGTTTGGGAATTTTTTCTGCTGGAGAGTAATGAAAATTATTTTGTTTCCCATGCAGACTATCTGGAAAGAAAAAAAAAAAAAAAAGAAAGAAAAAAAGGTGATTTAACTAAGTTCTGTCGTCATACCATGTACTTACTCTTTGCATTAATACCTTACATCAGGTTTTGTGTCACAATCTCAGTGAAGTTACCTATAGTCTGTGACATTCCTTGTTCTTTTGCATTAAAGAATGCTATTGTAATCTCCTCGGCTGCCCAACATGGAGCTCAGGTTGATGGGAATTGGAGAAAAACTTCACAGAATAAAATGTAACAGTCTGTAACATACACAAGTTGCAAGCAACACACAGTAACAACAAGTAAATGTTAACAAACAGAGTGAAAGAGAAAGAGAAAAAGAGAGAAAATGTGAAGAACATGTAAAAGAATTAAGATTCCTATATTACAACTCAGTTTTAGTTACCCCAATATTCTAAGGCCATTACAATAGAAAATTTTATTAGTTCTAGGTATCTTTATTAAAGTTTCCTGATTTTTATATTACTCCATATTTTGAAAGTTGCTATGAAGCTCTTCTGAATAAATATCACATTGATGGACTTTATACTGGCACGAGAGCAGAATTTAGTATGCTACATGAATCCGCAGAATCCTTCCCACCCAACCTACCTCTTCAACATTTACTCACCACCAAGTTGACCTGGGTTCCTCCAGTAAGCCGTGTCCCCCAGAAAAGGCACTCCAGTGACGGTGGTGACTGCCTCTCCGTGTACTAACTGGCCAACATAGTAACGTCACTCCCAGAGAATATCACCTTTGAGAGGTACTACCTCTTGAAGTGAGGTGACATTATGTTGGTCGTCTACCTATTGGTACTATTAGAGGAAATACAGGGGCTCTAGTTAAGTAGATCCAGTACATCTTGCTATTACAGGCATTATTGGAGTGCTTAATGCAGTGTTGAGAACTGCTGCTCCTGGAAATGCTGCATTGCAAAGTGCTCTGGAAGATCCTTCCTAGTTTTATCCTGACACTTCTGGCATTTCACTTATACCCATCCTGGACTTCTGAAAGTCTTACTAACACCATATTCTGTAGAGTGCTGTGAGTTGTTGACAGGTCAGGTAGAGATTGCTGGAGAATGCAGTCAAGTGAGTCACGCTAAGGTCTTATATTACCGCTCTGTCTGAGGAATACAGTATGATGATCTGTACAGTATGTAAGGTGTCTGAGACATGGAGCATGGATGAATACAAAGAACAATGACAGCAGGAATGGTAAATTGCTTGTTATTGCTGCTTTGTGCTTATAAAGAGACAAGCAAGTAACCAAAAGGCTTGGAGAAAATTTCCAGCAAGTACAGAGTAAGACAGATTGGGCACAGAACTTGGACCTCACACTCTAGACTGTTTTGTCCCTGGCTTTTTGTATTAATGGGTAAGTGATCCCATCTGTGTAGCTCTACTGCAGTAGAGATGTACTTCTTGCACAGAGGTGCCTTTTGTTGTATTCTGTCCTGCAAACACCAGTCTACTCAGGCCAGCAGAAGGGAGAGATGCCAAGAGTACCTCTTTGTATCCCAGGAATGAATTCTGCACTGCATGGCATGGGAACTGCAGTGGCAGGCATGTGCGTGAGAAGGAGGATTTACCATAACTACATCTGCCTTATGCTGGAGGATTGGCACAGGTTAGCCTTCTTTGGCTTGTGTAGTTGTGTCTGTGTTTTTCCATCACTAAAATAACCTTGTGCTCATTAAGTTATTAAGGCATGAAAAGTCCTAAGATTTATTATTTAGCTCCGCATTTGTTTTTCAGCTTAGTGCACTCCTGCTCCTGTGCACACTCATGCCTGACTATGGCCAGACCACAGGAGGCTATGTGGAGAGACTTTTTTTTTCACAATTTTTCTTTAATGTCTCACATGATGCCAGAAAAAAGTGGGAAACCCAAAGCACTGTGCTTGAATTCATAGCTCCTCCTTTTGGTTTTCAAATTACTTGGTATAGAAGAAGTTATTTTTTAATCAAATTCTGAAATAAACAAGCACCGTAGTACAAGTGACACCCGCCAGTTGTATCTCTACAGGAAATGACAGATGAATAATTGTACAATGAAGTATTACATTATATTAATTATAAATTATGTTTTGTGTGTGATCCACAGCTATGTGATTGCAGAAATGCCACATGGGACAGAGGAAAAGAAATAGATCCAAATTGCTTCCACCTAACTGTAGGCACTTAACTGAGGACCTTAAGTTAGAGGTGCAGTCACCTGAGATTACTTATGGAGAAAGTCACCTCCAGAAGGCAGTTCATGTCACAAATGAGTGAGTTACTCTCTGAGGCTGCCTGATACTTATTCCAATATCAGGGGACCTCAGGCAAATGCATCTTAAGTTAGATGAGAAGAGCTGAGCAGTATTCCTTTTATTTTGAGCTGTTACAATTTCTATCAGATCCATAAGACTCCATCTTCAGTGACATGGTGCAAACATTACCTCATTTGCTATTTTGGAGTGATGAATTTTTGGTATTTAAAGGCTAGGAAGCCTAAGTATAGGCAGGAAAGAAAAAAACATCTTCCTATTACTTTTTCCACTATCTTTTTGATATTTATGTCAAACACATTTAAACTTCAAAGTCTTTTGAGCTGAAATAGACCTAAACTCTTAGCAGTCACATTGCTATCTACTGTCCATCTTACAGAAAGGGCCAAAGGTTTTATGCCACTAAAATCAGATGAGATTTTTTTTTTTCTAATGTTCAAAGGCATTTGATTGAGAATTTGCTTCCCTGTGGATTGAAAGATCACCACAGTGACTAAATACCTGTCTTTAACAATGCTTTGCTGTCCATAAAAGCCACTGAAGTTCACACAGTACAGTGAAATGTTAGGCAGCATAATGGGCCTGTGACAAGAACTGCCAAGAGCCCCCTGCTCCCACTGAGCTTTGGCACTAGAATTACAGTGCTCAGCACACTTCTGACGTTAGAACCAGTGTGTTGCACAAGGAGTACAGGTTATTTAGGTTATGGTGACAGAAGGCATGAAAAATGAAACCCTGAGAAAAGAGCAGCTCCTTCAGAAAGCGTGACTGATAAAACCGAAATAGGTAATTCCACGTTATTTCTTTGAAAGGAGATCAGCTCTCTCTTAGGAAATTGCATTGAAATAATAGGTCCCTAATGTCACAGCACATGCCAGTTAATTTGACTATGGGAACAGGAGTCACTATAACTATGTAGTTTTCCTCTGTCAGTGATAGACTTGGATTGCTTGAACTATTTCAGACATAGGGATAGTCAAGGAGTGGGTTATGGAAAGCAGTTATTTGAGCAGGTAAGTAAAACAACCACAGAAATTTTTCTGAAGCTAAAGACTGTATTAGCAATGACAGGTATTTTCCCTCTCCTCTTAGGTGTCTGAATTCTAGTTATATTTCTTGCATATTTTACAGCTACGCAACAAACAGAGAATTTTGCCATCAGTACACTGTGACAAAGGGTGCACAATATATTTCTGTTTGATACAATATCCTTGGAGTTTAGCTTAAGAGAACTTGCATGCAGAGAGGATCAGAGAGGTGAGGAATTCTTTTCTTGGCCATATTAAAGTCAATATAAACACTGTGTGTGTTGGTGTTATGAATAGATATACAAAACCAATAAAAAGTTGGGGTAGATCTCTGAATAAACCCAAATTAACATCCGCTGTGCTTACAATATATGGATCCATTCTCTGTGGCACCAGACAGTACTGTAGACATCAAATGAAGTTATGAATTCCAATCATATTCTAAATTTCTTTCACAATGTTGAAAAATGACAGTCAGCACTTCATCCTATGGCAACTTTAGGATGTAACCATGCAGTCAACCTCTCCTTAAGATAAGCACACAGAGAGGGACTGGAGAAATGAATAACACTTTCAAAACAAAACTGAGAGCTTTCAAGATTTGTTTTGCATGTTTTGATTTTTTCTTATAAATCATAATTTTCTTATAAATTGTACCTTATTTTACTATGTGCACTGAGATAAATTACGTATACCTGTAGGACACTGTGTGGTTTGGGACAGAAATCAGCTGAGTTTAAGTGGTTGAAACTGGCTTTTTGTGATTTGCTTCAATTTGAAGCAATTTTTGCTTTGCCTTTTTTCCTATTTTGCTTCTGTTACCATACTGACTGTGTGAAATACTCAGAAGCTTGTATATAAAAAGACACTGCAGCACAGCAGACTATGGTTGACTGATGTTTGTTTAGTTATGATGAACTAATGGCTTTGCTATAGATCTTTCAAGTGATCTTGCTCAATTAAGTTAATCCCCCTATCAAATGAAAACAGTGGAGATTACTTCCATTTTCTCTTTGCTGTCTACTTAGTCTGTCGGATATTTGATTGCAATATAATGGTTATCACATAGTCAATGATGGCAAAATGAAGCCTTAATTTTGAATGGGGCTTGCGAACAACACTGCTTCAACATGCTGTGTATATTTTAAGTGAGGGGACACCTTGTCATCTACAACCTGAGATATCCTTGGGTCAAGGAGTTTTAGCAAATTGGTCAGGTAGGATCTGCTCCTTTGTATCAAGCCCTGTTTGTCCAGGCACTATCTAAGCAGTATCTTGAACACTTAGAGGCATCAGAAACTACCACAAAGAAGGCTTTTTGTATAGAGAAACCTCTACTTTCTTAATGCTGTTGATAAAGGCCTGCAGCTGCAGCTCTGCCATACTATACTCTGAAGTGCCTTTCTTTCCGTTCTGCAGCTTTCCCAGCTACCCACTGAAGGGATCAGATGGGATGGAGAGCAGAAGGGGTTGCTGCAGAAAGGGGAGGCATGGTAGGGTTAAATTCTGACATTCTTCATATCAAATTAAAATCAAGTGCTGTTATTTAAAGATACCCTCCTGCCAGGTATAGATTAGCCCAGGACTGAGCTGCTGAGAGTGTTGGGGACAATTTAAAAATTTAATTCAGTCCTACCAGAATTTAAATTCAAACCATCTTTGCTTTGCCTATAGATGACCATAATAGCATCATTAGCAGCAGCTGTGCAGCCTGTGGGCGAAGTTCTGCTGTTTGCATGTCTGTGCCAGGAAAATGCTCCTTAGCCTGAGAGGAGGCACTGGGCTGTGGCTTTGCAGAGCTCTCCGTAGAGCTCCCTTGGTCCTGTGTGTATGGACCAAGAACAGGTGTGAGCTGCTGACTTGGTGCATGAGAGGGCTATAAGGAGATAGTCATATGTGAATCTATTTCATAATCATAACTGTTTTGTGAAGCATTTAATCGTTCTACCGCACATGATATATGGAATTAATAACTTCATGTGATGTCCTTTACACCTGAGCAGCTAAGCAGGCATTTTTTGGAATAATGTACTAAATACACATCATATGATCCTGTATCACCTAGATGTCACATTAAAGCTTTACAGTTAAAATTTACGAGAAATATCTTGGAAAACACAGGCATTGTTTTAGAAACATTAGGCACCCATTCTGTGTTCCTAGTACAGTGTTAACTGGATGTTTACAGTTAGGTGCTGTTAACTGATCCAGATATTTTACAGTATGGGAAACACTATTTGAAACTGTTTTCATATAATGTGCAGATTATAATTTTAGGAACAAGTCAGTGCCTATCAATTTTTCGTATTAGATAAATGAACCTCAACATCCAAGGCAATGCAGATCTTGTTTTTACAGTTTGGTATGATCTTACATATTATTTTTTACTTTGACTTTGCACACATATAGATCTTTCCCTATTAGGAAGCAAAGAGATATAGGCACGATCTTTTGCTGCTAGTGATGCATAATAATTATGAGAAACTGAACTCCAGCAACAGTGTTACTAAGTCCATTTTGTTAGCTGACATATAAGTGTGCTTTGTTACTTCTTAAAATATATATGCTTGTATACTTATATAAAAATAGTCTCTATTAATTATTGCAGAAATAGATAAGTTGCTGTTACTATCAATACTTCATGGATATTGTGGTAACAGCTGTTCTTCTAGCATTGGTGGTGGCAAAACAGTTCCACATTGAACCAAAATTACACGTATTCTCAGGATACCAGTGTGGAATTGCACTGAACTCGTAGAGTTCTTAGTCCTCTAGTTCCTAGAGAGGACCAGGGTAGGTAATGGAAGCAACTTTGTAAAACAAGGAATTTCTGAGAAGAAAGTCACTCTGTAGCTGACTGCTAAGTACTCAAGATTCTGGCATCTCTTGCGTGTTACAGGTGGGTAGTTGGCATATTGCTCATAGTAGGGGACAAACAGTAGCATTTATGTCCTCTTTCCCTCTTGACACGTGATGCCACAACGACATCTACTTATGAGAACATTTGCTGCTTGGACATGAGTTGTGATAAGCATTTGCAACCTGGGGATGGATGGTAAAACCATACATTTGTGCGCCAAAGATACAATAGGAAAGAGACAGTCTATTCTCATGTATGAATTGTGATTGGCCTGTTGCAATGGAATAGCCTTTAACAAAAAATAATAAAGAAAGCTATTTACCTTCTGAATGGATTTTACATAGTTGCACAAAAGGGAAAAGAAATAAGAAGAGAGAAAAGAATAGAAAAGAAGAGAAAGGTTCCCACCAGCTCTTCCCCTCCATAATTAGCATTAGCATTGGTGAAGTCACACACAAAGGAAAGTCTCACTTTCTTTGTGCATCTCACAATGACATTAACATGCATGGCTATGAGATGACAAGAGAATACCTCACTCACAATGAGTAACAAATTATAACTTTTTTCAAATTAAAAAAATGGTAACACAAGACCATCATAGGTATACGCTAGCTCTTTCAAAGCATGTCTTTTTTACTAGATGTCAATTAAAATTACTTGACTGGTGATCTGTTCGATCTTATACAAGAGGGGGATATTCTGAATAAGTTGAAGAATATCTACTATGCAACTTGACTGGAACATCTTCCAAAAATTAAGTGGGTTTTGTTTTATCTACTTTAAATTACTCCATAGAATAAATAGTTGTATTCCATGGGTAGAGGTAGATTATGGGGTTTAAATAATCAAACTGGAGCCCCGTAATTTCATGTGCTATAGGAGGATTCTCATAAAACTGAGATATTCCCATAATTAACCACTAGCCATGGGATATTATAATATATTCCATGGTGACTAGTATTCTTTCCATTTCCCTGCCCCCTCCCAATAGAATTAGTATGATTAATTTTTCTCTCATTTCACCTATTGCTAACACAAATCAATGTAATTAAAACCAAGAATATCATATTATGAGGCGCTCACTGTTCAGGCCAGACTGGCAGGTAATGACCAGTCAGACCTTTTCCAGTTGGCCTTTGCTATTAGAAGGAGCAGTTGTGTGCTAAAAGGTTGAAGGAGCTGTAACTCACCAACCCACACTTGCAAAAGGAGCATGTTTTAGAAAATGTGGTTCAAAGCTTTTCATAGTTCAAAATGCTTAATTCTAGTGGAATATTATAGAATAGATTGATTTGCATGCCATGGAATAAACATCCTTACACCTAGTCTTGTCTCAGAGTGAGTCATTTTGCATTAGTGTCAAGAATTTGAGCTGTTGTTCTACTTTGCAGTTAATCATCAGAAAGAGACGGGATTGTCTCATGAATATGCAATGATGGTATGGTTGTCCCTTCAACTTACTAGGCACCTAGTTTCTGTAATGAGATGTACAATATCTGCCATTTAAAACAGCTGAAAGGTCCCAAATGGGAACAAATGAGAAAGCATCAGGCTGTTTTGAATTCCAGCCCTGTTTTGTCAGAGAACTCTAATTGCTGAGTACTTGGCTCCTACTCTGCCCTATGAAGCATTCGGCTCTCAGGAGCCTCTGAGATGCATTACACAGTCCAGCAACATAGCTGTAGAACTCTCAAAATTCTTCCACTACAAGCTTTTCAAAATATCTTGAGACTTGTATGCTCTTAACCAGGACCAAAGTTTGGGCTCCTAGAGCGTGCTCTCATCCTTAGTTTTGCTGATCAGCCTCCACTGAACCATTTGTCCCTGCAACCTAGACTTCACACATATTATTCACTGTGTGATGGTGGGACTAGAATGGATAAATGTGCTACCCATTGCTCTAAGAAAGCAGTCTGGCTGAATCTTAAATCACTACGCGGGATGGAGGTTAACGGTCAGATGGACATTCCTCTAAGAGGTTTCCTACCTGCTCTGTTAATTTCTAAAATTTCTTCTTGGGCCAGTGGGCAAGTGTCGCTCTGAGTACTGTGGTGTGGAGAGTTTACGACAGATTTACAATAATTGGGGGATCCCAGCTGGGGTGGCCTCGGGATATGCTTCTTTTTTTTCTTTGGTAGCTTCTGCTTAGCCATAGCTAAGGAGTAATACATTCCGAAATTGTTCACAATGACAGGGACAGGCATGGCAATGGTCAGCACACCAGCGAGAGCACAGAGGGCCCCCACCAGCATGCCTGACCAAGTCTGAGGATACATGTCTCCGTAGCCCAGGGTCGTCATGGTGACAACAGCCCACCAAAAGCCGATGGGGATATTTTTAAAGTGTGTGTGTTCACTGGCACTAGGGTCATTTGGTTTAGCACCTATTCTCTCGGCATAATAGATCATCGTGGCAAAGATTAAGACTCCCAATGCCAAAAATATGATGAGCAGCAAGAATTCATTTGTGCTGGCACGGAGGGTGTGTCCCAAGACTCGCAACCCGACAAAGTGGCGGGTCAGCTTGAAAATTCGCAGGATTCGCACGAAACGGACTACACGGAGGAAGCCCAGGACATCCTTAGCAGCTTTGGAAGACAGGCCACTGAGTCCAACCTCTAGATAGAAAGGCAGTATGGCCACAAAGTCAATGATGTTCAAAGAGTT
The DNA here is from genome assembly GCA_032466535.1 of Forpus xanthops. Taxonomy (NCBI): domain Eukaryota; kingdom Metazoa; phylum Chordata; class Aves; order Psittaciformes; family Psittacidae; genus Forpus; species Forpus xanthops. The sequence goes on from JASSUY010007321.1 coordinate 77,376, forward strand.
TTTGATAAATTCCACCTTGTTTGGGCAGAAAGTGACTCTCATCAAGAACTCAAATGTAAACCAGACCACACAGACACCTTCAATGTAGGTGAGAAAGGCTTCAGTTTCTGCTTCCCTGTAGTGCCGCACCTGGGTGTCATTCCCGATGAATTCAGTTTCTGTCTTGTTCACAATGGGGTTAAATCTCTCATGGGTCTCGAGGCAGAAGGTGGTTATGGAGACCAGAATGAAGAAGAGGGAGGCAAATGCCACATACTGTGGAAAGAAAGGAGAGAAATGTTAAGCAGTAGTTTAAGTACAGGGGCTTTGATTCTGAAACACCAGCAAGAGACAAGAGCTGTCTTAAAACTAAACATAATGCCAGCCCTTCTTCCTTTGGGCTTCAGATGCCAGGTCTCAGCTGCAAAAGCAGCCTAACATTCAAACTTGAAGGGAGAGCAGTATATTAGTACACACTAAAATCCATTTCTATACTGGTAGTGGTTTAGTGGTGTGTAAATTTAAGCAAGCATTTAAATCTTGCTTAAATCTTGTCCCTTGGATTTAAGGTTAAGGACATACTGAGGTTCTACTGTCTTGAACTTGGTCTTCTGTTACTTCCTGGTCTTTAATAATAGACTACATCTTCTAGGACAATTGTCATGCAAGAGCCTTTTTACAGTATTGTGTCAGTTGTATAGTGGCTGCCTCCTGCTCCCAGCTCAGTGAAAATTATGGCATTTCAGATCTCAGTAAGGTGCTAGTAATTACTAATGGCAGTCTCTGACGGGCTTTACAACAGCAGAGTCCTGCTTGGCATCACCAGACTTTCTTGCCAAATCCGAGGGACAGATTGAGGAACAGTCACATATCAAACCAAGCTCTCCTAGAGTGTGTCTGTTCTCAGTTCCCTTCTCCAGATCTTTTGGGATTGAGGGACAGGGAGGGGAAGAGAGAGGTTTCAAGTAAGCCTGTCAGCTGAGCTGAAATGAGACAGATCTATTGGATTTTACCAGACAAGGTTTTCTGTAAGAGAGTCTGTCGTGGTTTAAGCCCAGCTGTAAATCAGCCACACAGTCGTTAGCTCCCCCCTCCTTCCTCCCTCTGCTCCCAGAGGGATGGGGAATAGAATTGAAAGAATGTGACTCTGATGGGACATGAAGAACATTCAACTCATGTCCTTGAGATAAGAACAGTCCAGTAATTAAGGTATAACACAAACCACTGCTGCTGCCACCAATAATAATAATGACAAGGGAAACAACAAGGGAAGAGAATACAGCCGCTCACCACCCACTGACTGGTACCCAGACCAACCGAGCAGTGAACTAACCCTTCCAGGTCCCTGCCCTCAGTTTATATAGTGAGCATGATGTGCTGTGGTATGGAATACCTCTTTGGTTAGAGTCAGGTGTTTTGTCTCTGCTTCCTCATGGTTTCCCCTTCTCCCTGGCAGAACATGAGACTCAGAAAGTCCTTGGTCAGAGTAAACATTACTGAACAACAACTAAAAGCATTGGTGTTATCAGTGCTGTTCCCATGTCAAAAGGCAAAACCACAGCACTGCAGCAGCTACTAAGGAGAAAAAATGACTGCTAATGCTGAACCCAGAACAGATTCTCATTACAATGTAAGACTTCTACCTGCTGTAACAGGCCCTGCTAAAATATCTGTCCCCATTTTTCTTATAAGCCCCCTTTAAGCACTGAAAGTTTGCAATAATGTCTCCCTGGAGCCTTCTCTTCTCCAGGCTGAACAATCCAAACTCTGTCAGCTTTTCTCAGACTTTGCTCAGCCTAAAGGAAATCTCTTGATTGTATTCCAGGATAATTGAGGGGTACAGTCAGGATCTTGCAATCATATTTCCTCTGCTCAATCCTCCTTTAATCAATTAAGTAGTTTGTGTGAATCAAAGAGGTCTCTGTGTGTTGGAGAGGTACAGTAATGCTAAAACCTCTTTCCATTCCACTCCCTACCTCTGATATCTTCCTGTTTGTCTTGTGTGTCACCTTGACAAGAAACATCACATAAAATACTATTTTACTGTCCTCATGAGCAGCTGTGATAATTAAAATACTAGTCAAATATTCTCATGCTGTCCTGCTATTCATAATGTGCCTTTTTTCAGCAGTGTAGCCAAAAGAGGGGTTTAAAAGAACAAATTTCTTCTAATTATCTGTTGCCAGTAAATGCAGTGCAATAATCTAAACACAATTGCTGCCAAAGGAATAGACCAGTTAAAAATAACCCGTGTTGCAAGCTACCTGTCTTGTAATCAAGATGTCCTCCTTGTCCACTGTCGTGGGTAGACCTAGTGCAGAATCACACTTTACCTTCCATGTTGGCAAAGACAGAAACAAGAATTTGCCACAGTTTGGGGTTAACCATGTACCAAAATACAGAGTAGCTGACAGAGAATAAAATCACAGAATCATTTAGTTTGGAAGGGCTCTCTGGAGGTTGTTTGGTACAATTTCAAAGTTGGATCATGTTGATCAGGCTCTTGTCTGGTCCAGGTCTGAATATCCCCAAAATCCCACAGCCTCTCTGGACAGCCTGTGCCAGTATTTGGCCAGTAAGAGCAAATAAACCGGGAAAGATAGAGAAGCAAACTCTTTCCTGTGGGAGGGTCCCTGCCCATGGCAGGGGGGGTTGGAAGTAGATGACCTTAAGGTCCTTTCCAACCCTAACTATTCTATGATTCTATGATTCTGCTTTTCAAATTCAACTTTATTGCCAAAGAGATCAGAACTTAGCCATTGTCACAGATTTAAAAATATACAAACAGCTCCTCTCCCTAAATGATTCACGTTGTCATAGCCTTGTTATGTGATGATGTAATATGTGTGCTGATATGTGCTAAAATCAATGTATGATATAAAATAGTTGTCTGGAAGATAACCAATCTGGAGATCAGGGAAATTGAGAAGCAGGACTGTGGGTATCTTTTTGTGAGACTCTCCTTTTAAACAGGAAGATTTCTCCATGCACAGTTTCTCCATCTGTAAAATAGGTCAAAAAAGCTCTCCAAAAAACCCAGCTGGTGTTTATCATGTGCTTTGTGATCCTAGTTCATGTGTACAGGTTGTATATGCTTTGATTTTAATATTACTGACTTAGTAATGTCAGTTATAGATATAATTATACTGATATCAACAGGCTCCCTGAAAAATAAGCCGAAGAGACTTTGAAGTGGTCAGTTTGTGTATGATATTGTTAACACTCAGTGCTTAAGTAGAGGTTAATATCCCAACTGCCTGAGTAAAACAAGAAACAAAATGCATCTCACAGTAAGAACACAGAAAATGCTCCTAGCAGCCTCAACATGTCTGCTCTGTTTCAGCCTAGAGCAGATTTTTACTGTACAGTCATAGAGCATTGAGAATTGCAGCTGCAGAAGGAAATGCTGACACCTTGTTAAGTCAGGTAGCACTCACAGATGAGAAGCAGAGAGGGAAATGAAACTGTTTCAATAAAAGCATTTTGCATTTTAAGGTGTCTGTGAAGAAGGCCCCTTTACGCTGACTCAAAATGCAATTCACTTGGTGTATATGAATATGTTTCCTGAGTGAGTGGTGTTTTGCTGTATTAAAGGAAAGAAATAACCAATTCTGACAGGGCATTTAAGTTGTCTGCAGTGGTACATGCTAGTAATATTACCAGTAGAGAACATCACACCCATGATCTCTCTTGCTGTTAGCTCTTGTGTGCACACCTTGGTTTCAGAGCAGAATACAGAACTTTTAGCCCCCACTTCACCAGAACAGGAAGTACCTGCTAACTCAACATGAAGTGACTGCTTCCTTCCATGTGTCTTTAAAAACAGCTAGAGCCCTTTCCCAGACATGTGCATGCCCTTGAATGCTTTGCAACTTTGAAGTGTGGGTCTGCTTTCAAGATTTCATAAAACCATCTGAGCAATGGTCTTGACAGGAAGAATTCTATTATTTCTCCTTCAAATAGTCTTTCCATTTTTTTTTTTTTAACTGTGTTGAATCACTACCTAATCCTAAAACCTATGCTCCTCAGTCACTCCATGCTTCAATATTGAAAGGCCCTTTGTTTTAGAAGAAAGTCTGCACAGACTGAAAGGAGAAGACAGTGGAGAGCAGCCTTCTAATAAAGGTTCTGTTAGTTTACCAGTCCCTTGGCAAAGAAGTGCATGAATGCCTGAGGATCAGGTCTGACAGTGCATTCACTGGCATCCATCTCTGATAGATTTATCACTTGCAGCTGTTTGGAGCTCAGAAATTTAGCAGCTTCCCACAAATGAAGGAATAATATATCATTGCATAGATTTTTTTTTTTTTTTTTGTTATCCTCAGTTTATATTGCCCCCATCCTTTTTGTCTTCTGAGTATTTTTCTTGGTTAATTATGTTCTATAAGATCAAAAGTATGAAATTCAGAGAGTATTTTTTTCTGGGAAGAACAGCATCCATTCATGTCAAAAGGCTCAAAAAAAAGCTCTTCTCTGGCTCACTGTGAGAAGCCAGCAGGAACCATCATACCTAACATGATAGCTTGTCACAGCCAGAGGTGCACGATGCTGGTAGTATCTAATGAAGACTATGGGACTCATATGTGTTCTAACATCTGAAAATAAGGCTGTCTCTTTATTTCACTAGTAATGGCCTAAACACTAATCAAACCAATTGATTGCTCTTGTATTATTTAGTGGTTCTTAATCTTCTTTCTCATTACATTTTACAACAGAATTTCTCTTCTAGGATCTGAATGGGCTGGGAGAAAAGAGTGAGGATATTATAAAGTGATGACACATACTGTTGAGTTGCATAATGGCAGCTAAAATTCTCTTTAATTAAAGAAAATACCTAGGTAAAGTGTTTGAAGTGATCAAAACTCTTATCTGCTTTTACATATGTGGATGATTCCTATTTTACTTGAGGTGCTGCTGCCATTGTTTTTTTCTGACACTAATGCCAACAAAGAAAAATCTCAGATTGTCCAAAACCATAGAAGCCATAAGGGAAGGCAGAGAGGAAGTTTTAAAAGGGGATATTTTGATTTAAATATAAATTATGTTAAAATGTCTTTATTCTGGAGCAAGAAGAAATTACACTTCTGCCTAATTTCTGTACATAGCAGATATATTGAATGAGATTATTTCAAAAAAGTCTAAAAGATGTTCAGAAGTGGAGAATTTCATCATGTAATTCACATTGCCTCTGATTCTATCTATCTTATCTATCTGTCTGTCTATCAGGCTGCCATCTCCCTGCTTCTCCATTGTCCTATGTCCAACCTAGCCATTTTTGCCAATGCTGTGTGAAGTGACAATTAATTTGTAACAACAGTTTTTCACATCAGCTTTGCATAGCTGTAAAAGAAGCAAGGTAACAGGATCAGATCTAACCTGTCATGCATAATGAGGCAGTATCTTTCCACTTAGCATGTATGTTTGAAGTGGGGACCTGGGAAGGGAGACCTTGGCTGAGCCTTGGGTAACAGGGACACTACTCTTGGACCATAGACAACAAGAAAAGTGGGTGGCGGCAGTAAAAGCTGCATGGCTTTTGCAAGTCAAGTTTCAGTAACTTCAGAGATTGTTTTCTAGTAAATAGCGGTCTACACAACACACCATTCATAATTCATTCCTGCTCATGCGTTCAGAGTGAGTCATTAGAAGCTGCGCACCACAAACAGGTGATCTTCTCCCCTGATACTGCTCAGAATCATTTTGCAATCCTGACTCAAGCTAGATGGGAGAAAAAAAAATAGATCACCCTCAGAGATTTGTCAGCCTGTCCCTTTGCAACTACTAACAGAAGTATTTAAAAAGAGTTTCTTAATCCTTATCCTTTTATAGGGAAATTCAGGAAATTCTACCCTTCCCTGAAACTCTGGGTGAAAGGCAAAGGAAGATGTCACTTTGAACTACAGCTGTTGAAAGATAAGGAAATTTTCAATCGAAGTAGCACCATCTCCTTATATGGATCTATTCAAGTGAGATTTGGTTTCAATTACAAAAATATTTAAATCACTGCCTCATAACTCTCCTGGTCCCATCGAACCAACAAAGCACAGGAGCTAAGCAGCTGTCATCTTAGCTTGCACGAGTAAGGCCTCAGGTCTGCATGAAATTTGCTGCTTCTCCATAGGTGAACTTAGGACTTGCCAGCACTGAAGTGGGAGATGAGAACGCTCTCGCCTTTGTCTCCAAAGGAGAAATGATGGAGCTATTAGTGCTGTGGGGCTTCCAGAAAGTATATTATGATTAGCGAGATCTAGCATGTTGACGTTGGTTTTTTTGTTTTGTTTTTTTGGGGGAGAAAAGGGAGGGGATTCAGGGAGCAAGTGGGGAGAATAATAAAAAAAACCCGTCTAGTAATTTTTCAGGAAGTCTATGACCAGTAAATGCTGTATACCTTGCAGGAACAAGCTAGGCTCAGAAGATTATCAGATCAGTGCTGGCAACGGATGAGAGTTGGTTGTCTACAAAACATCAGTAACTCAAGTATGCCCAGAGCCCCATGCTTTTTGCTAGTCTGCATAAACCCCCATGATTTCCATTCACAAGGCATCTCTTAAGATACTTTACTCACTTTCTTTTACAGTAGTCCATCTGCTTGAGGTTTGTCTCTGAAAACTATTACAGCTGCCTGAAGCTGCCAATATTTTCTACCTGTGATTGGAATCACAAAGCTTTTCCTAGTTTTTATTTTAGTCTGTAAGATGTACTTTAACCAATCTTCAATTAAAACTCAGTCTATGTATCACTTAAATGTTAACAATAACAATCTTTTTGCTGCAGTTCAGCTGAAATATGGGTTAAATGAAAGCTACTTTAAAATATTTAGCTATATAACCACTTTATTATCTGTCAAGAGCGATTTTTACAGGCTTTCCTAGAGATATGGACCCAGATTCAAACAAATGACTCATTCTGAATGTGCAAGTAATTCTGCTGAATTGTTGAAAGAAATATTGAATCTGTATGACTGATCGAATGACTAAATGTAGGCACATGATATTAGCAACCAGATAATGCTGTGGAAATGAGCAAGAGCTAGGACTCTGTCAAAAAGCAAGCTCTGTAATATTCCATTAAGAATCCTAATGTAAGATGCTTCAAGAGTCTTTGAGCAATGATTATGAAATTGAAATTATTTGCAAAGGGAAAAAAACAGTTCTGCTTTTGTAGGTGTGATAAAGTATAAGAAAGCACACTCAGATGGAACCACCAAGCTGTTCTGTGAAGGGGGAAATTATTATCTTGGCAGTCTGTCTTCTTTCAGTGAGATGATAAGACAATCAATAGAGAAGCTCACATCAGCAAACATACTGATTCACTCACAAGACTATTCAGATTCATATTTCTTGGCTGAGATA
>JASSUY010007324.1:0-34873 GCA_032466535.1 Forpus xanthops
GCATGAGACTCAGAAAGTCCTTGGTCAGAGTAAACATTACTGAGCAGCAACTGAAAACATGGGTGTTATCAGCGCTGCTCCCAGGCTGAAAGTCAAAAACACAGCACTGCACTAGATACTAAGAAGGAGAAAAAATTACTGCTGCTGCTGAACCCAGGACATTAGGCCTTGCTGACAGCAGGAAAGCTTAAACACTGTCTTGTAAGTATCACGTGCAGACACCTCAAAGCAGTTGTCTATGGTTTGGAGGTAAATCCTCCCTGGCCTGCAGTGCTGTTGGACATGATGTGCCACCTCCTGAAGACATAGCTTTGTCTTCCTGAACTGACCACTCCGGAATCTGCAGTTGTTAACCTCTTTAACTGGGTGGCTAAAAGAGAGCCTCACACCCTAGCAGAGAGCTCCAGCTCATCTTGGTTCACATGTGCATACTGCAAAGGAAGGTGATGCTGCCAAGCCAACAACTACTGCATAACCTGAGACAACTAAATGCAGTCAGCTTGGCATAGCTGAAAGTGTCATGTTAAAAATAAAAGCCCTCTTCTCAGGGCTCACAAAAAGCCATGTGCAAAATCCCTGTCTGTCATGGACATCAAGCAAGAGAATGAAAAAGGTGTGGGGAAAGGGGAACACTAAGGAACATCCAATTTCATGTGCAAGGGCAGGAGCTGAGAGTCTCAATGGGCAGAAGCTGAGTCTCAGTGAGCAGAGCAGACCACAAGAGCACAAACTGGAGCTGTAATGTCATGTGAATAGATGCGAAGTTTGGGAGTGGAGGGCATTTCAGGTCATTTTGAACACAGCAATCCTTCCACTTGACAGTTTCACTGGGTGAGAGGAGGAGTCAGCCGCTCCATTCCTGATTGACAGGGAGAAAATTGAGGGTTCAGGCTTATTAAACAACCTCTAATAGTGATTTATGTGGTCCTGTACATTTTAATCTAACAAAAAAAATTAAGGTCATCTAATTAGCGAAGTGTGTAATCCTGTATATTAATTATCTATTAGCCACTTCTTAATTATAATGGAATGCTTATCAAATAACATGTGATGGCCATCTAGCACCAATTTAAGTCATTATCAGACTAACTCCTACTTTAATAAGGATCTGTTTAAATGAAATCTAACCATTTCATTTTATTTTAAAAGCTATAAAGAAGAGGAAGCTAAGACCTTAAAAAATTAGTATCCCATTAGGGTTTGCTAGATACTATCCTATAAAGAGTGTTGTATGAAAGCAACGTAAAAAAATCATTCAGATGCTAACCTGGGTGATTAAATGGCAGAATAAGATGGAAACTTACCAGGGAAGAAAGACATGTCTCATTTAAAAACACTGGCAAGCTCAGGCAATTCCTGTCTCTTGGTTGTTTGACTTTAGAGCCTTAATACCCGATTGTCTCTGTTTGTGCATGTGTATTTTCAAGACATTTTAAAAGAAATTAATTGAGAAAAAATTTATTATATTCAACTACATTAACCTATACATGTCACCAGCACAACTAGCAACATCTCTGCAATTTGAATAAAACAGGGTGCGTTTGCAATAGCAGTAACAAGAACTTAATATTTTATACACAAAACCATGCTATAGGCAGATATATCTGACATAAGGAAATAGCTGTACTGCTAATGGTTTTCACATGTATGGGCTGACTCCCAAGGAACCTGGAGGCATCAAAACACTAGGTTTGGATCTGGTAGGTGGGCAGGGTTTCCTAGTAGCTCTTCACCATAGCTTCTCCATCAACTACTCTGTGCACCTTCTCTGTCTTCCCCAGCCACTGCTGTTCCTGGTTTCTTTCTCCTATTCCTGTAGCTCACAAAGCAGCATTCATGGAATCATAGAACGACTGGGAGGGATAGATAGAATAGGTTGGAAGGGATCTTAATAATCAGCTATTTCCAACACCCTGCCATGGGCAGGGACACCTTCCACTAGACCAGGTTGCTCAAAACATTGTCCAACCTGGTCTTGAACACTGAGAGGGATAGGGTATCTATAATTTTTCTGGGCAACCTCTTCTGGTGAATCACTATGCAAACAGTACTGCACACAACACTCTCAGTCCTTACAGACATGCAAGATTTGTTATCATTAGATCCATGAGAGCAACACAATTTTAACACCTATTCGTCTCAGGGTTTAAATTGCTGCCAGAGTACTTTTTTAATGGTGTGACAGAAGAAGAGGGGTAGAAGAAGGGAGTAGACAGCTAGATTCCCAGTCCTGTTATTGAGCATACCTTGAAACAGTTAACTGGGCTATTTTAGAAACATTATGCAACCCCTAGGAATGATTTTATACCAGAGAAGCAGCCACTTTTACCCATTTCCCTCATCTTTCAATATGCAAAGTCTGTTCTGGTGTGTATGGTGATTACAAAAGTTACCTGGACTTATAAAACTACTTGCAAACTTCTGTGCAAATCTGGGATCACTGTCTGTCCAAGAGCTCCGTAGTGGCACACAGAAAATAACTAGAACCAGAATGCACATGCACCCAGAGAAATGCAATGAGAAAGAAATAGGTTAAACTCTCTTCATATGTGTCCAGAGGATATCATTAACATTAATGTAGTCATAAAGCAGCACCTGCTGGCTCAACACAGCAAATCTTTGCCTACTACCAATTAACTCTTCAAAAAATAATAGAGAACAGTTATAGCCCTTCTTGCCCCAAGCACAATAATTTGTTTCCTGCTAAGAATTATTAATTATAATGCCCCGGCTCCTTTGCCTCACTCAAATGAGCAGCCCCATCAGTGGTATAAGCTTCAAAGCAAGATGTACCTCAGCAGGAGCAAGTAAGGAGTTACTGGGCTTTAAAAAACATTATTTTACTTTTTACTAGTACTGTTGTTCTTTAGTTGGTGTAGGGCTTTTACTCTTAACCATCCAGAGCTAAAAAAGCACAAATATCAGTCAGAGCACACATCTCAGACAGATGAAGGAACAAATTCCCTGGAGATGTCCTCCTTACTGCAATGCCAAAAATTCAGTGAGCAAAGTCTGAGCAAACAACTTACATGGGGTGAGGCCTGTGGTGAGATGGGGAGAAACACAGCCATAAGCTTGTTCTGCACTGCTAAATGTGAACTGCAGTCAAATTGCTACCACAACTGGTGGGAACAGCATTTGAGGTGATCCTTCTTCTGAAGCCAAGAGCAAGGCTCCAACCAAGCATATGCACATTAGCTGTGTGCTACTAGTTTGCACATCCCCTTGGTTCTCCTCCAGTGGCCTTTTTGTATCGGCTTTTCTTCAGTGCACTCAAGCAATGGCAAACCACATCTTGTGATAAGTTTCTGATGTGGTAGCCCTGGGATGCAGAACTCCATCACACTGTCCAGCAGGCTCACTTACGTATGTATGCATAAGCTTTGGATATCTGATTTCAAGCATAAAGGACACTGTCTCTCCTGCAAGGTGTATCCAACAACATACATGTGACAGAGCTGCCAGCCATCTCAGGTACAAGCAGATGTCACTCCTGGCCTGAGCAGTGCTGGCTGTGCAAGAAGCAAAGGTAAGTCTCTTCTGCTTGGGGAAAAGACAGCTCATCTCTTTCCAACTGTAAGCAGGGATGTGGTGGCAGAAATATGTTATTCCCATTAAAATATTTTCATGGTATTTAACCTGAGCATGTGGTAGAAACCATAAGCCACCTGGACTTTCAATACAAGATAAGCACACAGTATGTGGCAGTCAGCCCATTAATTGAAACATTGGTTTGCATAATACAAACACTGAGGTTACACATTGTGCTGATGTTACTCTTCCTATCTTACCAAAGTCACTTTCTGCACAGAGAGAGTATTAGGAATATGATTTACTGTTTATTAGTGTCAGAGCTTTGCAGGTTATCATGGACCAAGTACCATGGTGCTCACTGCTGAATGGACAAACTCCAAGAACACTAGTTCCTGTACTTATAATGGAAAGGCGTAACAGGTCAATAGCTCCTATCTAAAGCCAAATAGTTAATAGTCTGTAGCTTGCAGAAAGTGGTACTACTGCTTCTTTAAGCTTGTGCCTGCTTGCATATTTATTCACAAGTTAGAAGTGCACAGAAAAGAACAGTTGCTCTGGTTGCAAACCCTTTTTTATGAGACAGCATAGTCTTTCCTGAGCCATGGAAAGCTTTGCAGTATATGCTGCTGCAATTGTCATGTCTTCAGTATCTAACAAGGTACCTGGAGACTGTCCTCCTATTTTCCAGCAAAGATTTCTACCTGACACTAACATCCCAACGCACCAGGGGCACTCTGGTGACCTGGGAAGACTCATCTGAAATGAATGATCCAAAGCAGACTTACAGAGAAGGTATAGGTCATCAGCCCATATCTCCCTCACTTTACACCCCAATGCTGATTAATTTCTACAAGTCTAATCCCAAGAACCGATGAATGCCATAAAAAAAAAAACATATCTCTGTGGCTTGCAGGCAAATTTTTTTGCAGTGCATCTTTATCTGCTTTGCCTGATTGATCAAAGATGCTCTTATCTGCTGTATTCCACAGGCTTATTGACTCGGTTCAGCCTTGCTAACCCCAAGCCTTCAAAATCATAAAAGTTGCTAAAAACAAAGACAGTTTAAAAAATAAATGAAGAAATAAAACAAAAAAAGAAAAAGAAAGAAAAAAAAAGAAGAAGGGTTCTTTGTATTTGACATCTGGATTCCAAATCTTCATAGAGGTCAAATTTCTTTCTCGCCCTTGGGAGACAGAAAAATTTACTTTATTTCTGATAACAGCAGATGCTAACTTTACAAATAATGAGATACCTGTGCAATTATTTATTTTGGTTTTGTCATAATTACTTTTGCTCTGTGATTTTTTTCCCTAGAATGTGTTTTCTTCTTGTATAGGGAGCAAAAGACAACACTATGAGCATCTACCTCATGCAACTCAGCCTCAGAAGAGAAAAGCAGACAGGTGACTGGAGCTAGCTACCTCCATCTCCTCTGGCCAGTGTAATTAGTAGCAACCCTTACAGGACTGTTGCCAGCTGCTATTTCTATTTCTCCCTCTTTGCACCAACTCCACCCCACTAAACACTGAGCCTTTAGAATACATCTCCAACCATCTCCATTTCCACCTACACATAACCCTCACATCTCTTTTCAGGAATCCCCAGGCAGTACTGTTTAAAGGCAAAAATACAAATGCAATAAACACACTTGAGAAAATGAGACCACTAATTGCTCTCTCCTTGTTGAACCGCATCACCTTTCATGAACAACTGCCACCAAAGCACAGATATACCTGGGTGATGTCTAGGGCTGAGCTGCAGATCTCCTGGGGGGCCTGCTAAGGAAACTGCTTCTGAGATGTAGGTGAGTGTTAATAACAAGTGAAACGGCATCTTTCTGTGGGATATCTCTGTTCATAGGGAGGAAAAATACCTAACACTGGAAGGACAGATACAGAAATATGAAGCAGCATTTCCTCCAAATTATGAATATAAACAACCAGTACCTGAGAAGTAACAACAAACAACTTCGTTTTCCCCAAGCAATAGAATCACTAAAAACTTCCTAAACAAAAAAAAGTATAGGTGGGTAAAAAGAGTTTAACTAAAATCTGGTTGGACCATAAAGATCATTAAAAAGATGTGTGTTTTAAATGCCTTGTCTCATGCATATACACATCAAATAAATTACAGAGATAGCCGCTCTTCATTATACTGACGTCTTTTTGCAGTGCATATGAGAAACCACAGGTACAAGTTCACATACATATCACTGCACAAAGTGCTTGTCGTAATCATTTTCATGGGGAAAAATAAGCATTTGCAGGATCATATATTTTATGTTGTAACTTCAGTTAATGCTCACATCAATCAGATTGTCAAAGCTGTTTACAGCCCCTGCCTGGATATTTCCAGCTTTTGACATGCGATGTCAAGGAGAACCAGAATCCTTGAAACATAATTTTGTCACTCCCTCTCTACTTACAGTTTTCTTCGCATCTTCGATTTTCCTGGTAAACTCTATATCATTTGCAGCTGCTTCAGAATCCCAGAGCCACCAGCTCATTAGCAATGTCAAGATCACATTATTCCTCTTTTGAGAAACTGCCCTGGATTTCCTGCAAAGCTTTTAAGCAATAAGATTCCCAATATTTAGGTGAGTTCAGCTGCCACATCCTTCTAACCTTTTGCTATGTCTGGCAAGTTATAATTTGCTGATTATAAGCTGTGTCTCTTCTGCAGTTCAACTAAAGTTTAGAACTAGCCTAAGATATAATGGTCCCTAGAGAGGGTGTGAGAAGGAAGTAGGGCTGGAGGATCTATATTTTTTCTTGTGAAAACTGAATTTTTTGAATTAGAAATGACCCTTTCCTGTCTATTTTTGCCCAGATTATAATCATGGAGAAACCCAAAGATTTATCTCCATGCGTACCATGTGTCACATAACAGGGACTCTGGAGTCAAGTATTTCAGGCCATAAAGGCACAGTGCTCATTAACTGAATGAGTGCCAGCACAGAAAATTTCTGGGAGCACCCACTGAAAAGAGAGAAGCCCAGATGTGCTTTACACCATCACCAAATGAGGTAAACTCAGCCTGATGGACTGTCCTTAAGAGACAGGCTCTGGACATAACAGGCCCATGAGAAATGAATAGGTGCAATTTACTCAAAGGACCAAATACCTCACAAAAATGGGCAGGGGGAAGGGAGGAAAGTGCAGGTGGGGAGGAGAGCTGTCAAAAGTAGTCTAAAACTTGTGCAGGCAACTGCAGCATAAAACCCCAAACCCGTACTACCCTGAGACCTTGGCCATAAAGTTTAATGGCTTGTTATCTTTACAAAGCCTTCAGCAATACAGGAAGAAGTGCCTGTTTCCCCTCACTTTACATCTTTGCTGTTGGACAGTTTCTTTTTTCTCTCTCTCTCCCCTCATTTTAATCTAAACAATATATCTGGTTTGAGCACAGCTATAAAGCAGACTGCTAACAGGGAGAGAGGCGTGTGCTGACAGGAAACAGCCTCACTACTGTCCCTTCCCAAGGTCATTCCCTGTTAACTACACCTGAGGACAACGAGCATGCGATGATGTGATCAGCCGCAAGTGTGCACGAAGGGCATCAAAGGGACAACATGTCCCAGAAACTTGCTGGGATGTGCCTGAGTGCAGCAAGATCTCCAGCCTTCGTGGTGTTGTCAAGCATTGTTTTCCTTCAAGATGTCAATTGCACACCAGATTATAGAATGCCCTGTTAGGTTTTCATGAAGGACAGTGTGAGCCTGACTGACAGACTGATGGGATGAAGACATCAGGAAAACATGCAAAGTTTAGTTGTGGCAGAAATCACGGGAAAGAACAGGAAGCCTCCCAAATCTTGCCGCAAATAGGATTTTGCATGTATTTAATGGGGAGGGGGGGATGGAAATGTGAAATTCCACATAGATCTCATCTTAAGTCATATTAGTGATTTGAGGTGATTTGACATTCTCTACACTATATGAACTGCAGACTTTTTATTTCCCAGACTACTAATAACAAACCCTATAATTGGGTATCTGTCCTTTGCAATCAGCACTGCAGCTTTCTGCTCACAGGAGAAAAACTGTAGGGCAGAAGAGCCACTCAAGAGCGTAGGAAAATGCTGTCACTGGCATAGAGTGACTGGTTAATGGTTTCAAAGACATTATTAGGAGAGAACAGTTCCTTAATTTTGATATGCAGCATGCTAATGAAAACATTCTTGTACATTTGTATGTCAGATTGAACCCAACCAAGTTTTGGGTTCAAACACATTCTCTCAACCTGCAATAATCAAACAAGACATCTCTTCTGATTTCCTCCTGCATACCCATTTGCCTGGATGATTGGGCACAGATCATCCTTGCTCATTAGTGCTGGTCAAGTTTTGCTTTTGGAGTTTGATATAGCAAGGTGATGTAGAAAGATATACTGGAGATATGCTGCCTGGGTTTTACCCTCCTGTTTTGCCCCAGTTTAAGAGTGAAAATCATACTGAAACCCATGTCTTTGGCTAATTTCCGTTCTTTGATTTGCAGGGAAAGCCCAGTTGTCATCAGGCAAAAGCCAGCTTGTTATCAACAGAAGTGAGTCAGGGATTTTACATGCAAAGATAGCTCTTGCCAATCTTATTACATCCATTAGAAGCAGAAGAGCAAAAAATAATCCAATTACATTACCCTCAGTAAAGCCAAAGTCTGCTATTCACTGCGCTGTACTGTTAAGCCCACAACAGCTCCATGAGCCATTCTGGTGGAGCTCCTGGACCCCCTTTAACTTCTGGAGAAGTAAACTTGTTTGCCAAGTTGCCTTTGACTGCATTTTTTAAATCTATTTCACACCAGTGGAGCATCTTATTCTTCATGCCAGAAAAACTTCCTCTGGAGGAAGGAATGACAGCTCTCAGACATAATATTCTGCCCAGCACTTGCCCAACAGTCTTTTCTCCAAGGTTTCCAAAGCCAGAAGGGTTATTTTCAGGGCCACACGTATTAAAATTAATGGTAAATCAAAAGGATTGCCTGCTGCGGGGCTTGATTGGATTTGGACAAAGAATGTCGCTTTTTGAAGTCAACCCTCATGTAGATGCTTTTTTTTCACACCTAATCATGATTGTGAGGACGTAAATCATGCGAATTACAATGAGCAGGGCTGATGAATGTGCACCACAGGAACTCCACCTTCAATCCCCTTAGAGGTCATTACTGGAGAGAGTCCTTTTCTAGGACTGGGTTTCTACTGCCTGACACAGCTTCCCCTTAGCTGTGCTCTTTTGGGGGAGGTGAGAGCATACTACCTTTGTTTCTGTTTTGTCTGCAGCCTGTCTCTCCTTTCAACTGGAAAATGAAGCCTGCTAAGTGTCTTTGCAATATAAAGGCTTCCTGTAATTTTTTTTCATTCACTTACAACCAGGCTTTTAATAACTGGATGTAAAGCAAAAATCCTCAGGAGCACAAGATTGAAGTCTGTAAGTGCATGGGAATTCAGTCCTCTCAATATTTATGTTTAGCATTAAATACTTCATGCAAAAATAATGACTTTGACTCCTGAGGCCTTCCCTCTCTTATCTCAAAAACTGTTCAGACACATGCTCAGAGATCTCTATGCAAATATAAAAAGAGGATTAAGTTGTATGTGTAGTAAATCCCCTTTTTACATTAAATAGGTAAGAACTAACAGAGGGCCTTTGGATTAAATATAGGTCCCTGTCTGCTGAGCAGACTGAAGCATTCTTTCCTCTGGCTGCCCTGCCATGTAAGAATTGACTTTTTCCTAGTGAGAAAGTTGAGTCAATTATTAAATCCATAGTATATTAGAGGTGTGTACTGTACAATACATGATTTTGATTTAAATTACTATGTATTAGAGAATGCCCCCTGCCTCCACAAAAAACACTCATTGTTTTTCAACAGGAAGACAAGCCTCAGCCCCCATCTGATAACACCATTCCATGAGAAACTTCCACGCCTGAATGGACGTTCTTAGGGTCACAAGGTGAAAATCAAGACCATGGCTGTCCAGAAGAGGAGGTGAGTGTTGCCTTTTGCTCCAGACATTATCTTTGACCACCATCTGGTGCTTTCTCCTTGCCCTGTGCAGCAGAAGACAGAAGGGGGAAAGCTCCTCCAGCCCTCCCAGCCCTCCAACGGCCAACTTATCAATTGTGAGTTCTCCAACCACATGCAAAAGTCAAACTCACTGACATATTGGCTCCTTTTTTACCACTGGCCCTGCAGAAGAGAAAAACCAGGCTGCAGTGTGGAGCTGAAGCTGTAAAGCACTCTGCAGCAACAGCTGCTGACCTGGTCATGGGTTTTTTTTGCTTCACCTGCTGTCAGTTGTTCCATTAAAACAAAAGCCAACACCAAGACACTGCCACTGAGCACAGGATGAATTCCTCTTAATGTATTTTGTACAGTCATACCCCAGCCCCACCATGAGCACAGTCACTAGTGGACAAATATGCTGCAGAACCTGATGGAAGGATTCAAAGGAACTGGTTGCAAAGAGTAGAACGCAGCTGGAGGCAGCAGAGATGCGGTCATGACTTCCTGATGACACCAGTACATCGCACAGCTGTACTTAAACAAGCATTCTCTTTAAACCCAGTTTCCTTTCAAGAAATCTCTGAATGAAATGAAAAGGCAGGTTTTGCCTGAGTCATTGGTATTTGTAACTTCCCTAGGATCCCGAGCCCTTTCAGCTCAGACACTCAGCTGCCAGGATAAGAAGCAACCTTATTTCACCCCTGGATGGAAGGTAAAAAGGTGTATATATATAAAAGGCATAAACCCACTAAGCAGGAGAGCCCTTTTTGAAGACAGCAGGGTTACTAATTCACTCTGGCAGCCTTGGAAAGTGAGCATGATGGTGTGCTGGGGATCACAGGGACAGCTCATGCCAGAGAAGGATGCAGCACACAGCAAATAAAACAACAGCAAGGTAGCCTCGGGTAGAAACTAAGCACCATGAAGATGGATGAGACACCCAGAATCTCCTTGTGGAGAAACACAGAAAGGAAATTCTCCTGCCTCCTCTCAGGGCTTGCCTGGGCAAGATGCCTCAGGTACTGCAGTACCAATCCTTCCTTGTGATGAGCTCTCGGGTCAGCATCCTGCTCCCAGCAAGGCAGGCAGTCCAGAATTCTCTGGACTTTGCCTTTCACATCCTCCACCACAGCAAGTCCCTGCTCCCTCCATCCCCTGGTCCTGCACCAGGCTCCCACAGCCCTGCTGAAGTTTCCAGGAAGGATGGCAAGCTGGTAGCAGCACCCATCTCCCTGCTGTCCTATTGTTACAATCTGGGACCATCAGCAGCTGGCCCTAAGAAGAGGACAATGGGACAACGGGACAACAAGGGGAAAGGTTCCGCCAACCCTCAGGGATACTGAAGACCAAGAGGGTGTCCTAGGCACTTCCAGGGCAGCAGGTCTCTCTCTGCCTCTACTAAGAGGGTCCTTTCCTGCTCTCCTGGTTTCTCATGCCCAGAGAGGTATGCCTATCCTGTATGAGGTATGCCTGGGATGTCCAGGGTTTTACAGGGAGGAAGTTCTTTTGTTGGCACAGCTGTAGGTGTCAGATGATGCTTTATCATTCGCCTTCATGTTTGCTTATTGCTTTCCTTTCCTGTTTTCCCTTTCACCTGTGAGATAAAAAACAAACTCCATCATGAAAACCCTTGACACAATAAGGGAGTTATGCAGGGAGGAGGAAGACACTCCTTCCCTCCAACGTATCAGCTGAGCCACACAGTTTGGTGTCATTGGCAAACTTGCTGAAGGCGCATTCAATCCCACTGTCTATAACACCGACAAAGATGTTGAACAAAACTAGTTCCAACACAGATCCCTGAGGGACACCCTTCATTACTGGTCTCCCACTGTCTATATCACCGACAAAGATGTTGAACAAGATCAGTCCCAACACCGATCCCTGAGGGACACCACTCGTTACCGGTCTTCAGCTGGACATTGAGCCACTGACCACAACTCTTTACGCGCGGACATCCAGTCAGTTCTTTATCCACCAAGTGGTCCACCTATCAAATTGATGCCTCTCCAATTTAGAGACAATAATGTCATGTGGGACAGTGTCAAACGCTTTGCACAAGTCCAGGTAGCTGACATCAACTGCTCTATCCCTGTCCATCAGTTCCTCGTCCCCATCATAGAAGGCCACCAGATTGGTCAGGCAGGATTTCCCCTTAGTGAAGCCATGCTGGCTGTCACCAAGCATCTTGTTGCTTTTCATGTGCCTTAGCATGCCTTCCAGGAGAATCCGCTCCCAGATTTTTGCCAGGCACAGACGTGAGGCTAACTAGTCTGCAGTTCCCCAGCTCATCCATTGTCCCCTTCTTGAAAATGAGGGTTATATTTCCCTTTTTCCAGTTGTCGGGAACTTCACCTGACTGCCATTATTTTTCAAATATGATGGACAGTGGCTTAGCAACTTCATCTGCCAGCTCCTTCAGGAACTGCCGATGGATTTCACCAGGTTCCATGGACTTGCATACGTTCAGGCTCCTAAGATGGTCTCCAGCCAGATCCTCTCCTACAGTGGGCCCAGGGTCTTCATTCTCACTGTCCCTGCATCTGCCTTCCAAGACTTGGGTGGTGTGGTCGGAGCATTTTCCAGTGAAGACTGAGGCAAAGAAATCATTACGAACCTCAGCCTTCTTCAAATCCAGGGTAACCAGTAGATGGGGCAGACTGGGCAGGACTTTGGGCAACTTTTGTTTTGGAAGGGGCCTCTGCCCATGGCAGGGGAGTGGAGCTGAATGATCTTTAAGGTCCCTTCCAACCCAAACTCTTCTGTGATTCTGTGATACCTTAACTAAAAAAAAGGAGTCAAAAATAAGAAAAAAAAAAAAGATATTTTCTCTAAAATCTGCTGTATCCTGGTGAGAGCTGAGCCAGTGCCCCTTCTGCCTCCACTCGGACCCTCAGTCTGACAGACCCTACAAATGGCATTTGGGGACAGCGCAGCCTTGCAGGCAGCCTCTTGCCAAAGTACCAATGGATAGCATGTGGAGAAATGGATTTTAGGGAATTTGGTAGGACTGTGCCTCAACAGGGTCAGTGCTGACATCAATGACTCTTGGCTTCTTTTTCAATCTCTGTTTTCTCTTCATAAACAATGTTCATACTCATTTTCCTCTTTTTCATTATTTTTATCAAATTACACCTTCATAAATTTCTGCTTCAGAATTTGTAGTTTACTAGGCAGTTTCATGAATATATGTGTCATTTCCTGAGACTTTCCACAACATTTATGTATCTAGTTGCACACTTTAGAAAGCATAGCATAAAAAAGAGTCTCGGTTGGATAGCATAAATGCAGTTTATTCTGCCAGAGGAAGGAGAAGACATCAAAGAGCTTCTCAGCAATTTCTCAGCACAACTGCCTGTGATTCTGGGTTTATTCTGCTCCAAGCCTGCAGTAACTTTATTTACTCAGTATTGCTGCAAATTTACACCACTAGCACTTCATTGGGCGCATCATGACTACTATCTTTAGCTCTGTGTTTAGGGCTTGAAGTGCTATTCTGATCTCCACTAAAATGTTTGGCTTCTGCAGGGTGAAAGGCAGCAGTGCATGAGCTTCCTTCTCACATTGTGGGATGTGGAGCAGGAGGTACTCTGCTGCTGACAGACCTTTGTGAGGTTGAGAGGATCAGGTCCTGTGTGCCAAAATGGGCACAGAATGTTTCTACCTGCAGTTTGCTGCAGTGCTAGAAATCAAAGCCACAACCAGCAGTAACTTCAGCTTTGTTACCCTGAGCCAAACCCAGTAAATCTCTGTCAGCACTGTCAGATGAGTCTTTTTCCCTTCCAGAGTAGGAAAGAGCCGGAAGCTCTGGCAATGTTAATCAGGGATTTCTGTGCTTTCAGACAATCTAACTTCAGTTTAGTACTTGTTTCTCATGACAAAAATCCCAGAACATACACTAATAACCATGATTTACAGCTGGAGCTGCTTCATTTTACTGTGTCATGTAATTGCTATCCTGTTGAAGAGCCAGGCCTTCTGAAGCTTTTTCATGCACTGTAGCTCCTCAGCTGTGTGTACAACATGAGTCCTGTATGCTCCGCAGCCCAGGCAATGGCAGCTGCTAAAATCAGGTTTATTTTAGAATCCCAGTGGTAGAGGTTGGGAGTCTGATCATGCACGCCCCTCCTAAGCTGTTTATGCCTCTATATTACAAATGCAAAGGAATAGTAGAAGTTACTGATTTAACAGAATAAACACATAAAAATCTTAATTTTTTTCAGTGTTAGTGGCTGCAAGGAGAGATATCTCATCCCTGCACCTGCAGAAACAGCATGGTCTTTATAACCTTGAGGCTGAGTGAATTCACCAGGACCTAGATCACTGCATATATGCCGTATATGTCTTTATTTCCTACAAGTCTGTTAATGGCCACTGTGGGTTACAAAGAGGTATGCAGCCCCTCGGTTGGAACCGATGTCACCACTATGGTGAGATCCAGACTTTCAGATGCAGCTCTTCCAACTGAAAGACACTGCTGAGATGAGTATTACTGTCTCTGTCGCTGTTTACAGGAATGGCAGGATGCAATAAGGCGTAAGGGCTGCACAACAGGAGATCACTCAAGAGTCTTCTGTGTGATTTACGGCAAGCAATTGCTTTCCAAATGTCTTTGAAAGTACAAAGTGCAGAAATAGTTATTTTAGGAGATTCTTTTATCTACAAGACTAGTGGTTATGACTCGGAATTTGGAGATCAAGTCTGGACACAACTGCAACGGCAGAAATAGGTGAAAATATCGGCTTGCTTTTAATGTCATTGTTCTGCAATTAAAGGCCATAAATGTTTATATATATGGAATATTCCATTGTATTATTTTAGATATTAGAAGTATGTATGTATTATAATAATAGGAGTGTATGCATACTATTAGGAAAGTAATCAACTGCTCTCCTTGGATCTGTAAATCAATGCATATATATACGCATGCAGCTGCTTCTTCAGAACTGAAGGAAGTGTAGACTCCCACAACCACAGCCTGCTCTTGGCAAGTGATATTAAGCTGTAGCTCTGCCCATCAACAGTACCAATTATGCCAGTGAAGCCCTTTGCTCCAACAAAACAGAGGGACTGCAGCAACAGAGTCCCTTCTCTGGGGCTCACAGCCTCTCAAGGGCTGTGGGTCTGGCAGTGCCTGAGATCAGCTATTGCATTGTAAAGTCCTGCCACAAGGTCACAAAAGTAGACAAAGCAGAGGCGCCGTCAGATGCCATTCATTGCATTGGGCTATAGAGTCAGACATTGTGATTCCTGTAGGGTCAAAGAGGCATTGCTTAGAGGAAAAGATACCCCCTACAAATGCAAATATCTTGAAAACAGCAAAGGAAAGCAGAGGCTGTCTAAACTCATGTTTACTTAGTTTTCCTACCAGACCCACTGTGCTGCGGAAATTCCCCTGCAATGTCTGTGTATGAAAGTCTCTCTAACCTTGTGTACATAGCACTCCTCTACATTTTGGGATATGTGCAAGGAGCTTATGACTGGAATTAATTTCCCTGACATTTTGTGGTACAGCATGGACTTTAATCCTCATTTGATGGCTCTGCACTCTCTGCCTTTTGCTGCTGCCTAGGGAGCTACAGCTGTGCAAATAATACCATTTCCCCTGGGATGATCCCATGGGAAGGTGTCACCTGCAGCTGTGTGTTCACAGCACCCCTTGGATCTGCCTGCGATACTAGGTCCCACAAGTAGGTCTCAGCTTGACGTTTTCCTGGCATTCCTTGCACCCAACAGGTGACCCCAACCCAAGGGCCATGGTCATCGAAATGGGGAATTCAGATTGATTTTTAATGGGGGATGATGGGATTGCTCAGAGTAGGGAAAACAAGGTTTTGATAGAGAAGCTGACAGCTGTGGTGGGAATACCCAAGTGGGGCCAAGCATCTCAGCTAGCCAGCCTCATTGAGCTCAGGATAGTGTCCCAGAATGGAGATGTCAAGAGGTCCTGCCGTGACCTCCCATAGACATATCCAACCTGGCCATGGCTGAGAGCAGGGGGGTGATTAGATGGGACATGACAGCAAAAGCCAAAGAAATATGGTGATAATGGCACCTGGGAGGCAATTCCACTGTTATTAACACAAACACAATCATTGCTCTATCTTTGTCTCCCAATGAATCAGAGGAAATTGCCTCATGAACCCTTTGCATTCCAGCTACTTCAGCTGTGTTTTGTTTCTCTAAGATTCAAATATTCTGACTAGATTTCAGCATATTATTGTGAGAACAGAAGAGCTACAGAGAAAGTGAAGCTTCGGATGAAATTGCCAATAAATGTTGCTTTGAATTCACTTGCTTTTTATGGGGAGCTCTGATGTCAGGGACAGATATGGCTTTGGAGGAGATGTGTCATTGTGCTACAGATGTGCTTGTGAATACTTAGTGGACAATCTCCTGTAACATTGTAATGGGCAACTTATCATTATCTGTTAGGTTTTTAAGCCTGTCATTTTGATGTGACTGATTTTTCCATTTAATACTACTCCCCAGCTTACAAAAGCAAGAGCACTCTTCTTTGTGTGGCAATCCTATCTGGCCAGATTAGCAAAACGTTTATTTGCATTTTGTGAAAAAAGATGGGGCTTTGTGATGGAATATGTGTCAGGCCAAGTGACAAATGCGATGCTTTGATATCAAAATCACAGAATGGCTCATGATGGAGAGGGGGAGGCACACTTCCAAAGCAAAAATCTTTAATTTTGGCACTTTCAAAATGTGGCAATTCATCCCTCTAATTTGCCATGAGCTTTTTGTTTTGAGCATTTCTTTTGACGAAAGCAAGCATGCAAACAAAAAAATCCCCATATTTAGAATTCAATAAAACTCTTCATTTGATCCTCTTCAGTTTCCTGGAAAAGTTCAACATGAACATTCAAGCACTGCATTTCAGCCTCTGGGGAAACTGCTCATCCAGGAGTTGTGTAGTCTTGATGTACCCAGTGCCAAGGGAAGGTACTCTAAAAGCTACTGTCATTCATATTGCTCAGTAGAACTGTCCTGATGAGCATGATGGCTCAGCCTGGAAGGTAAGGCGCGAGCACAGCCAGAAGCTGTTTGTCCTGAAGGCTTTACCCTCCTGATGCGCGATTTCCATAGGGTCAGCTGTATGGTTTTGTATGGAGTGGCACAGAGAGAATCACAGAAGGATTTGAGATGGAAGGGACCTTTAAGTTCATCAAGTTCCAACCCACCTGCCACAGGCAGGGACACACACCTTCCACTACACCAGGTTGCTCAGAACCCTGTCCAACCTGACCTAGAAAAGTCCATTTGAAATAACTCTCCACCACAGGAAGAGAATTGGTAAGTCAGGGTAGGAAGGGTGATAAGGCAACACAGACAAGCTGTATATTAAGGAAGATATCTTTCCCTAGGCACTGGTGTTGCTGTTCCATAGAGCCAGGCAGGTGAGCTAAGCCTGCATCTTCAAAGCTCCCATGCTTCTGCTGGTTTTAATAAGTGCTCTTTTCAGTTGTGCTTTTATTAATTCAAACCCCTTATTTCTTCAAGAGAAAAGTTTTTGAAAGCCTTATTAAGAATACACAGTCGGAGCAATCCCAGGCACAGCTACAGGTTGGGCAGAGAAGAGATTGAGGGCAGTCCTGCAGCGAAGGACTTGGGGGTGTTAGTTGATGAGAAAATGAACATGAAGCAGAAGCGGGCACTTGCAGCCCAGAAAGCCAACCATATCCTGGGCTGCATCGAAGGGAGCGTGACCAGCAAGTCGAGTGGGGTGCTCCTGCCCCTCTCCTCTGCTCTCATAGGACCTCACTTGGAGTATTGTATGTAGTTATGGTATCCTCAACACAAAGGGATGTGGAACTGTTGGAACGGGTGTGGAGGAGGGCCATGGGGATGGTCAGGGGACTGGAGCACCTCCTGTATGAAGGCAGACTGAGAAAGTTTGGGCTGTTCAGCCTGGAGAAGAGAAGGCTGAGTGGAGACCTCACAGCAGCCTTCCAGTATCTGAAGAGGGCCTATAGGGATGCTGAGGAGGGGCTCTTCATTAGGGACTGTAGTGATAGGCAAGGGGTAATGGGTTCAAACTTAAACGTGGGAAGTTTAGATTGCATCTGAGGAAGAAATTCTTTACTGTAAGGGTGGTGAGGCACTGGAATGGGTTGCCCAGGGAAGGTGTGAATGCTCCATCGGTGGTGGTGGTGTTCACGGTTGGATTGGACATAGCCTTGGGTGGCGTGGTTTAGTGGGAGGTGTCCGTGTCCATGGCAGGAAGTTGGAACTAGATGATCTTGAGGTCCTTTCCAACCCTAACTATTCTATGTTTTCATGTTTCTATAAAATGTCCTTCAAACTTTTGTTAAAAGGAAGAGTTCAAGTGCGGCAGCCAGCTTTAAGCAGTGATGGTGCACGGTGAAATGCAGCATGAAGGAGAAATGCAGAGATTAAGAGAAGCCTCAGGCACAGACATGGGGTCAGGACAGCCCCTGACGTGTAGACATTGTGACAATGGCACTGGCTTGACCCAGAGCAGTCTCTAAGTTTGACTATATATCCATGTGTTGTGATCCAAAGCAAATGGCAGTTACAAGACTTTAAAGTGGGGAGATGAATGCAACCGTTGATTAGAGGAAGCAGTGACCAAAACTTCTGGGTGAGACTTGACTTCCAAACCCAAGCAGGAAGAATATGATTATTACCCTTTTTTTGGCACCACTGATACACATCTGAAGTGGTGTGTCTATTTTGGGGCTCCCTATTACGGGATACATGGGTTTACTGGAGCAAAGGGTCATCAAGACATGTAGAGATTGGAGCCTATATGCATAAGAGGAGGCTGAGAAAGCCAGGATTCTGCAGCCTGGAGGAGAAAATGCTCCCATACATCTCACTGCTGCCTGTAGCTGACAAATGAAAAGAAATCAGCCAGACTCTTCTCAGAGCTGCACTACACTGGGATAAGGGGCAACAGATGCATACTGGAGTATGTGAAATACCAATTAAATACTAACAAAACTATTTTCAGCATGAGGGTTGTTAAATACTGGAGTCACAAAGGATGTAGGATCTCAGTCTGTGGAGAGATTTGAGATTTGACCAGACAAAATTTCAATGCACATGATCTAGCTGACCTGCTTTTGCAAAAGGACAGCAGTACAACGATGAGTAGAGTTGATGACATCAGAGATTTCGTTAAAGTATGGTGGTGTCATTCAAAGTCTGTCATTTAAAGATGTCATTTAAAGTACGATGAAGAAGCCAAGGGATCTTAATGTTAATTTGTTACATGAGAAATGACAGAATTGTTCATGAAAGGCAGAAATGGCAAACTTTTCCAAAGCTAGTTCTCTACAGAGATAAAAATCAAGCGACATAATTATATTACATGATAATGAGGTACTTTCTGTCCCAGCAACAAAAGATGCAGTGTTAGACTGTCACTGGCAAAGCCAAGTGCTTTAAAATCAAGTGTAGACAGCTAGCCCAGACCAAAGAATAGTAAAAGAGAAATCTTTGGGATCTCTCTAGATTGTTGGTGTTGGTTTTCACAAGTCCAGGATCAGAAGAAAAGTTCCAGAGAACTGAAAATACTTACCCTGAGAGAAGCATAAGACAATAATTAAAGATAGTCCTTAATGTGAATTAGCAGAGAGTTAGGGAATATGGCTTTTGCCAGACCAGCACAGTGATTTCTTTTAATGAGATGCAGAAGTTTGATTGACAGAGAGAAGCATTGATACCCTATGTATGTGCTTTTCCATGGCATTTCAGTTCATTCTGTCAGACACTTGTATTAAGAGACTAAACTAGGTCACACTTGTGGATTAAAACTCACTAACCACCTTATCTCAGACCTATGGTCCTTAGTACACAGGACCTCAAAAGAGATGACCATTGCCGGAGTACCTGGCTGGGTCATCACCTTGTCAGTGTCTTCATCACACATGGTGCTGTGCTGCTCCTGCTTGGTTTTTGGCTGCTCAGAAATCGTGGCACTGGGGAAGCCCATCCAAGGGGTGAGGGGCATGTCCCATGGAGTGATGCCCTGCCCATCGGTGGTGTTCACTTGTGTGCGTGTTCATGGGCTCCCACAGCTGGCAGACACCACTCTGCCTGTGTGGACAGAGACAACTGCATAGCCTAGAGGTGATCCATGGGTGCCTCAAAGCTGGCAACCAGGGCACTGAAAGGTTTTGGGCCTCCTGCATTGGTAAAACACCTGTGAAGACCTGTCTCTGCAGTCAGAGCAGAGGAGCATGATGCCCAGTGTGAACTGGCAGGGAGAGGCACATAGGGGAAGAAGAGGCTGTGAAGCTCTAGTTCTGCCGAACTAATCTTATTATTTTTCCCTCCTTTCTCTTTTGACATTAAACAGCCTGAGTGGACGAAGGGAAGATACAGACACAATTAACTAGATATTGCAAACAAGAGGGCTAGCTGCTTTTTATGGCTAGTTTATGTTTCAGACACACCACTATACACAATAATGCAATAACAAAAACCATGTGGTATTTACCCTGGGTTTATTCACTGCAAGTCCTTTGAGAGCTCCTTTTGTTTGTCTTTATTTAATTGGCATGGTCAGATAGCCACCAGCAGGTCCAATTAGGCAGATTCAATAGATTCCACTGAACATTTTTATATTTTTCCTCATCAGCATGTAACATAAAATGTCCAAAATAATTTGTCTGAGTACTAGTAATGAATATAAAGTGCTTGTTCCAGCCTGCACACAGTAAGTTTCAGCTGTACAGCATTTTATAGCCGAAGTAAACTGGGTTAATAATGAAATCACTGATGCAATCTTCAGACAGCCTTAGTGGAGAAGAGGGACTATTGTGTGTTATGTTGCAAGGTATTTGGTTGCTCAGCTTTGGGCCTATCTGAACTCAGACAGGCATTATGCTGTCCTTTGTCGCTGTCTTAAGCTTTGGCGTTTAAGTGTTAGGTGGAACCTATTTAAGAAAATCTCACCAATGGGACTTGGGTATGCCTTTGATACCAGGTATTTGTTGAAGTGCTTTGTTGAATGGAAGCCTAGTAGATCCTCTTGAAAAGAAAGCGATTTTCAATCTAATAAGGTTATCTTAGTGTGAACATTTTAACTACATCAATCAATATGCCCGTCAGGAGTAAATGACTAATGGGATTTCTCCTTTCTTTCTTTGTTACCAGAATGACGAATTGACTTTGCCTGTTGCTGAAGATTCTCATCTCCTTAATGCATTGCAGTTATGTTTAATGGACACAAGCTGCCATGGTCTGGCGGTAACCAGTACCAGCCAAAAATATTTCCCCATGGGACTGGGTCATCAGATTCCAGCTTTGCTCTCACAGTGAAAAATATGAAAAGGCTGGAAATGGAGTACACTGTTTCTAAAGAGGCCTTCACTAAGCAGAGAATACAAGATTATAATATGGAGACTAATCTTGCTTGCTTGAACAAAGAGCCAGCTAGGAAAACCAGCACAGAGGTTGTCTCAGATGCAGAGTCTGAAGGAGCCTCCTCGTCTTTCTCTGCAGAGCAAAGAAGTTTGCTGGAAGACCTCTGAAGATGTTTCAAGGAAAAATAAGCTACTGGGAGGTATTTTTCAGCAATCTGTTAGAGGGAAGGAGAGACAATAAGATATCTGTTCTTGATCTTTTCTGCACATTTCTATTTGCATATGGTTACAAATGAGTGCCGTGCCTGAGCACCTAAAATGGTGATGGATTTTGAGGAAAAAAATGTGCCTGCCCTTCCCTTGCCTGCCAGTGAGCGCTGCAGTCGTGTGGGCAGCTAGGCTGATTTGTACCATGTCTGGGGCAAAAATAGTGAGTTTCAAGGAGCACCAGACCTGAATCCCAACCATGGAGAGAGCTCAGCACAAATGCAAGGTGCTAGTCTAGAAAAATGGGATTTTACCAGCAATTCAAACAGAAACAGAGAGAAGTCAGAACAGAGTGTGAACAGAAAAACCCACCCTCCCCATTTTAGGCAGTATTTCTGACTTTCTGAGGTATTCAGAGTGCAAAGATTTAGTTTTGTCTGGATCCGAGTTGCTCTGGTCATATAAATGCCATCAAATTAATATTAGATTATTATCTTCCTTATTTAATATCTCAACTATTATTACATTTTAAATATATATATTTATATACAACCTGCTTTAACAATATTTTACAGCTCAGTAAGTAATACAGGAGGCAGATAGGAGGGACAAATATGTAGTTAATCCACGGAGAGGAAAACCCTCTAAATCATGGTGTGGGGGGATGACATTTTTAAGAATGGCAAGAACTTGTCCTATTTAATCTCTGGCTGCCTGTGGTGACAGAGCCCATCTCCTCTGCAAGCCAGGATGTGATTAGTGGCTGTAAGGAGGACAGGGTCACAGCCATCCCCCTGAGTGGGCGAGGAAGCGACAAGTGGACTCATCAAAAGCCACTGGAAAGGGACCACACAGAAGCTGTGGGGGAGAGTAGGTGCATCCTTGCATAGGGAGAGTCTGGCTGCCTCCAACAGATACTGGATTTCAGACTGGATCCCAAAGGACAACCTGGTCCTTGCCTAAGTATAAATCAGGTTTCCAGAGGAAATTAGGCCATGCTGTCAGCATGCATTCCACCTGACACAGGAGAGCCCCTAGCACAGCCCACCTTGGCACAGCCAGCATGAAAGAGCCAGGCTAATCCCTGAAGCAAAGAGTTACTTGTTTCCTAGAGAATTCATGCATTGGTCCTCCTTGGGGTCTGGCCATCAAAAGTGTTGTCGGCTCACTTCTGCATTTTTCTCAGTGCAAATTTGCCAGCTCCAAAGAATGAGGAAAATCGACCCTTTTGCACATGTAAGGTTTATTTTTAAGAGCTTTCCACTTGGAAATCAAGTATTCTTAGCAGGCACGCACGTGAGCTGCATCCTTGAGGACAAATATGCCCCGGCAAGAGGCTGAGCATCTGAAACAGCTACAAGTGGCTGGAAGCAAATGCATGCAGAAACCTGTCTCAGCATTATCCCAGACAGCTTGCTTGATTTCCACATTGCAATTTAAAAATCAGATGAAATATGAAGTTTCTTTCAGCCTGTTTTAGTAGAGGGCTAGTATTTAGACACAAGTAGATTTACCAAGGAAAATCAAATATGGGAATGCCTCGTTAGGGGCCTAGAGGAAATAGTTAATGTATCTTCAGGAATTTGTACACTAGAACGATTCATGGGGCTTCTCTGGCCTTTTGCAATCTCTGTTCACAGTGTTTTGTCTTTTGTAAGAGTGGCTCATGCGATCTGAGCAGTAACCTTCATTTCAATGCTTTCTCTGTCTCCCTGCTCCCTGTCACAGCCATGCTTCTCCTTTTTTCCATGTCTCCTACTCTTCTGCAGTTTCTTTCCCCGTCTCCTTTGCAATCCTACTGCCTCCCCAAATGTCTCCATGTCCACCCTCTTTCCCTAGACCTCTGAATGCCCACAGGTGCCTTTCCTCTCTCCCATCACCTTCTGTGTGTGCCTGCCTTAAATCTCTCCCTGTGTCCTCTCTGAACTCTTGGAAATAACACCTTTTGGAATGTAGGCACTGAGATAGGCTGCATAAGTGCATTATCTGATGGAGCATTTCAGCTGAGCTGATATGTACAATTAACCCAGGAGACGGGGGCTGTAACAGCCCCCAGGTCTGCTGTGCTCTGCACACAGAGGGAAACATGCAGCCTGTGGCCACTGAGTTAATGCAAACCTGGAGGAGAAGGGTTCTGCTTTGACAGCAAACCACTCAGGGCACCTCAACTGCCTGTATGAAGTGTTCAGGCAAAAATTGCTAGTGTCCTCCCTGTTCTTGTAGCATCATGACCTTCCCACAGAGGGGCAGCCGCAGTTGGCTACCCTCCATTGCCCCTGTGCAGCTGCACCAGCACAAGCAGAGAAACATCCATGGGAATATGGCTTCCCAAAGAGCCGGTAAAATCAGGAGACCCAAGCTACTTACAGATGAAACCTGAACGGAATGGCAAAGTAAATTAGCTTGTAACTCTTGTCTCTCCCTCTGCAAAGCCTGCCTCGGTCTCCAGCAACTTTTTTACAGCTCCTTTTTTGGGAGCTTTTACTTTGCTCTCGCTCAATTTATTATACCATTAAAACCGATGGGGAAAAATGTTCCTCGTTAAGGTGGGAAGGCTTTATCTGAAATACAAAATAATGAAATGGCAAGAAATCTCAGGGCAAGGGAAAAATCCTGCTGTTCTGCACAAAAAAAAAAGGATCTTTCTTATCCTTATTTTTTAAAGATAGCTTTTTCCTCCGCTCCAGCATCAGGTGCAGATCCCCCATCAGCGCAGCCCACTGGCTTTAAGCCAAAGGAATCCAAGTAAGGAGAGTAATTGGTAACATTTTTCTATATAATTCAGTCACGTTAAGCTGTATTTATGCCATACGTGTGTGAGCAGCAGGAACACCTAACAACTGGAGATTTACAGTATGCCTGAGACATCCACAGCCTGTCAGCTGCCGCTGTGCCCTTGCTATTAATAAACTGGAAGTAATGTCTGTCTAAGTGGTTGTCTTTGGGACCCTCAATATTTTCTGTATTAAAAGGGATGCTGCTGGCCTCTGCAGAGGGTGTTTTTATTATTTTCTGTTGCTGTTAGATAAATCCCGTGCAGCATCTTTCAAAACGGCTGCAATGTATGATTTTTATTCTGCAGGCTGCTGCTGTTCCAGCTGTAGGGGAAAGGGAGATCTGATTCCCCAGCCACGGTAAATCAGT
This sequence comes from Forpus xanthops, assembly GCA_032466535.1. NCBI lineage: Eukaryota > Metazoa > Chordata > Aves > Psittaciformes > Psittacidae > Forpus > Forpus xanthops. The sequence continues at coordinate 24,235 of JASSUY010007324.1, forward strand.
GTAATACCCCTTTCACACTACCAATGCTGCTGCATCAATGTGGATTTACATGGTCTGGGGACATAGCTCAGTCCTTTCAGCTGTCCAATATAAATGTTAAACAATACTTGGTCTTCCTTTCAGAAAGACAGGGAGAAAAGAGAAGAGAATTTGAATAGACACACTTGCTCAAGAGATGAACAAAGTCCAAGTTCTTCTGCAGAGTACTTTGAGTGGCACTCGGTTTATTGATAACATTCCAAATATGAATATTTGAAGGATGTTTTAACTTTTTTTTCCGTAATGATGTTACCACATGTAACATGCTTGGCACTAAGGGAAATGGACATAAGCAACTGCTTAAGAGAAGGCTGTTGCATTGCTACATGAACATGCAGAAAAGTTTTTCTTTATTATAGGGTTATAAATTCATAACTTACAGCCTGAAAGAGGGCAGGCTTTATTTCTTGCCCAAATTATTGAAGTGTTCTGGTGTGAGGTAAAACCTCTGTTGTGATATCAAGGTGAATCAGCCTTATTGTTTCCAGGCTTACAGAAAATCATTACATAAATGCAAGCCAAACAGGAATTTCCACCCCATCTGAGAGGTCTGTGCCTCCCCTCGAGGTACAGAGCTGCTGCAGTGGGAACTGGAGGAGACCCAACAGCCCAGCTCCTCACAGGGCTGTCCTTGGGGGACCAGCCACAATTTGGGGTGCAGCCACCTGCCCATGCATCACTGGGGCTGCACCCTGAGCCCCAGACAAGCAGGCAGGTTGCCTGATCTGAAAACATCCTGTCCTTGAGCAAACACCAGCTTGACCTGTGGAGCAACCTAAGCCACTCACCAACCTCCTGATCCCAGGAACAGGGGTTTCCATGACTTTGTGTTTGCTGCCTGACCCAGTTAACCTGCACATAGGCCTTTACTAGGCTCTGCTCCTCACATATAAGGTGATGAAGATGGTGTTTCACTACCTCATCAGAGGTGGGAGAGCAAACACGTGATGGACCACCGAAGCATCACTGCTCCCCCTATTCCTCAAAAGTTTCCATCCGTGGATACATTAATTTGTGTATGCTGTGCCCAGAATCCTTTATAATTCATAGGTAACTAATAAAAAAGCAGTGATGCATAGAGGCCTTGTTGAATTAATAATTCAAATAAATTAAAAAGAAAATCAAAAGCCACTCACTCCTTCCCTTGAACCAGATGAAGTCAGGCTCCAACCACACTTTGTTCAGCATCTTTTTTTTATCATGATTACTTTTTAATATCAAACAGGACAATAAAAAATTTCTCCCTGCATTACACAGATAGAAGCAACTGGACACCTTGATTGCTCCATGGTGCAGGTTCAGAGCAGCGTACTGTGAAAGAGGTGTGGAGGAAGGACATTTTCTCAACCCATACTGTTTGCCCTGTCTATCAATGCCCCAGGGAAGCTAAGATCCTTGTGCCACACCAGTCTGTCAGTGCCCCATTATAGGGACCCTTCACTGAACAGTCCCTTTCCTAATTCCATGTATTTATATGATTTAATTCAGGTTAGTATCTCCCCGTAACCCTCCCATCATGTACAGAGTGGTCAGTTAGTTTGCATAAGATTTGCATTTCCATCAAAAGGACACCCTAGTTGTGTTTTGCCAATACATGAAGCTGTTTGTTGATGATGTCCATGCTCTGCACAAGGATTCAAGGTTAGTCTTTCTTAATTAGAGATACACTAGCTCTGTTTCTTAATCTACCTATACAGGAACAAAGCCTCCTCTTCCCTCTATCAGCTCTTTGTTTGCCAGTGGTTGTTCACCCTGACCTCATAGGAGGCCCTTGTATCTGTCCAGCCTTCTCCATAGTAACACAGGTTTGAACTTTTTAACTCTATGCCTGTAGAGCTTGAGTGACTTTGGTCATACACACTTTGTTACTGATGGGTGTAAAATCCTCTCACTTTGCTTTTACAAATACAGATCTAGTTTACCTCTTTGGCAGCTGCTGTGTGGTTTATCAGTGCATGGTGCCTTCAAGTTTCTGCTCCTACGGAGTGTATAATAGATCCTGGCCAAGAGGCCCTTGGTCCGCTCCACCCTCCATTCCATTTCTCTTCGGATATGCCAAGATTCAGGTTTGCCTGGGGAACTATCACTGGGTAGATTCCATGCATATGTACTGCATCCCATCCTGGAAGTACAGCTGCATTTTACACTAAGATTTCCTTAGTGTTAATATATACCTTTTGGGGGGCTGAGAGGAGGTGGTCTCTCCTCCATTTCTCACAGTTCAGAATGATTGCATACCTTGACAGACAACTCCAGGTGAAATGAGAGGGTGGCAGGGGGTATGTAAAGCCCCAGCTGCTGCTGGATGTGCTGTGGTAAAGAAGGGATGCCCAGCAGACTGTGTAGGGTGCAGCATGATGTGGTATCACCCAGCAGAGTGGGGGTCACCTAATGCCATTTGCAGAGGACAGTAAATTCATTTAAAGCAGCCCTGTCCAACATCCCGAGTACTCAGAACTCTGTCTGTTTAAAAATAAATGGCTTTTTTGGCATCAATCTAATTTTTTTTTAAGAAAAAAGAATACAAGGTAAGCTTTTTTATTCAGTTGACTCAGTTGAAGCATTTTTGATAAGGATAAATGTCTTTTGCTACCAATATCCTGCATTCTATTCCTCTCCTATTAAGTAAGGTACCTTCTTAGTAAGCCAAGGCAATGCTGAGCACCTTGGCTGGTATCCCAGCAGCTGACAAGCATCATCAGGAGTGCTCTGAGCCCACACAACCCCAGCCCATTCTGTCAAAGAGCAAGGATGCACTGATTTTGAAGTGAGCTGCACCTCAAAGTCAGACTTGCTCTCCATCACCACCCTAAGCATTGACACTGAAGCTGAGGGGAGACATCTGCTGATGTGGGACAATTTCCAGAGGTGCACAGCATCTCCAGCCCATGCTATTTCAGTGTGGGTTGTCTTGGTCAAGAGAGATGGTTGCAACCGAGAACAGAGGAATATTCCAGTTTTCAGCTTCTTGATTTTAATAGGTCTCTTTGGGATAATGGATCCCTCTCTTCTTGCCTGAAAAGGGTGAGTGAAATTCACTTGAAGCTCACATGTGTTTTGATGGGGCTGTCCTTGCAGTCTGCCAGTGGCGTGCAAAAGTCATTCTTCCCCTCCCTGCCCCATGGAGTCCTGAGGTTGTCCCTCCAGGATGCCAACATCAAGACCAGCCTTTGCAACCAGCCAAGGTCAATTTTCAAGCCCATCATCTCCTTTTAGACTAGCAGAACTCCTCCATCTCCAGCCATATGGATTCAAAAGGACAACTGAGGGCCTTCTGAATCATTCACATATGTGGTTCAAATCAACCACATTGATTTCCAAGGACACATTAGATTAACTGTTTTAGGGGATCCTGGCCTAAGGATTTCTCTGTAAGAGAAGCACAATTTTGTCACTAGGCTTTCTCAGCCCATGAGAGTTTATGAAATGCTTAGCTAGCAAAATGAAAAGCATTAACTTCTTGGCTACAGCTTTCTGCCAAAAGATAGTCAGTGTGCTTCAATGCAGATGTCTCAGGGAAAAAATGTGCAGTGCATTAGAGAGCTGTGACTCATAGAATAATTATCCTCATTTCTCATAGTTTATTAATAATTTAAACCCAATCTTGGTGTTATTGATCTATCATTGAATCGGAGATTTATTTCAGATCTGCAGTCACTGAAGCAGTAAATTTAATCCCCCTTCTCCTCCCACCCTTCCATCCAGTAAACTCACTTTATAACTAAAACATGATGTTTAGGCTGTTTCAGTAATAGGAGGGGGGGAGAAGAATTGCTCAGAGGCTGTGTGTGGCAGAAGCAGCCTTAAGCTCACAGATCAGGGTAAGTGGCATTAAGGTTCTGGTTTTGATACACCTTTTTTGACCAAACCATCCTCTGTACATGGTCTCAGGAACTGCCAAAAGGACCAAATGCTGCTTGATGGCATGTGCATCATAACTAGATCCTAAACTAGTTTTGCCCGTTTTCATCTGTGTTTGCTTGCCCATTTAAGTCAGTGCTCAATTAGCCATCAGTTTTACACACATCCCAGTTATGGATCTCAGTGCTATTCTTTGTCCTCTGGAAACACAGATATGAGCTCACTGAGGTAAGAAAGCCTAAACCATGTAGGCTGTTGGAAGGCACACAAGCTGTTGGGCCCAATCCTAATCTTCTTAAACTGGTGAAATCCTGAAGCAGCTGCTGAGGTGTCCGAGGAGTACTGTGGGTGTAAAATTGATTTAAGTGCATGGAGGATCAAGCTTAGAAAACTATAATGTGAAGACTTCTACAGCAGTGCTCACTTGGCTGTACCATGTGCCTGATGCATTCACTGATATAAGCAGCAAAACCTGGCCTTTTAAAGGAAGTCAGGAATAGAAAACAGCATCCTTCATGGCTATAATGTGCCCAGAAGAGTGATTTTTGTAGGCAAATGAAATATATTTTTATTAAACTAATCATAGTATACTGTTGGGATGGAAAATGTGTTCTTGACTGTACCAGCTCTTTCTCAGGTCTGAAAGAAGGCAATAAATGTGCCCAAATGTTCATTTGTTCTTTTCCATCTATATTAATGGATACAATTAAAGATATTACCATCCCCTGCCAGCCCATCCTTGATGCTGTCCTTCGACCCTGAACATGGAATCACAGCAAGTGGGGACTCCTGGCCACAATCTGGTCTCCTGCAGCTAAGGAAATGTGCAACAGGGCCAAGCTGTCATAGCCTTGTTCTAGACAACAGAACTCAGTGTAACCAGGCAGAGAGGATGTGTTGGTCAGGTTAAGTGCCGCATGCACCCCAAGTGTGGGCTCTTAGCACATCTGATGTTTCTTGCCCAAGCAGAAGACATCCCTAGGGATAAACAGTGGGAAAACAAAGCAGGACAAATTCGATGTAGTTTGTAACTATGTTTTCCAGAGGTATCATTCTTAATTAAATAGTCATGGAGATGGGTTTTCCTTGGTTGGAGTTTGGGGAAGTTTTGGTGTTTGGTTTAGATTAGCTAAACCTAGAAAAAGACCAGAGAAATGTTGCTATTTCATCAGACAAAGATGATGCCAGCAGTAACATATCAGGGTGCAGATGCTGGCTGTTTGGAGAGGAGCAAAGACAGGGAAATCCATGGCTAGAAATGCTGCTGGGCAGCTGGATCCCTGTGATGCTGGGTCCCTCCTGATGTGACCATTGTCATCGGCAGTTGAGAGGTCCTGCAAAGCCCAGGCTGGTGGGTCATGGAGTGTCAGTGACCACAGGAGGCAAGAAAAGTAAGCAGTTTGGTAAAGAAACAGTTGGAAAGGGGATGAAAGACGGAAAACAGGGAATCTGAGAATGGAGGCAAGAACTACTATATCAGAGAAGGAAAAAATATCAATATCTGTGGGGAAATGAACAGAAAACTAGGAAAGACAAACCCCAGAAAGGAGAGCAAAACAAGAATAAGAAGTAGGAAAGAGGCAGAGAATGAAACGCAGTAGAAAAGCACACAGGTAAGGCATTGAAAGGGGAGGTGGATATAAATTAGAAGTAGAACTTAAAGGAGAAGAAATGTATCAAAATCACAAAATGAAAACTGTAAAGCAGAGAGCAGCTGACTCCAGACAGCAGAGCAGAGATGGGCAGCACTCCTGGCTGTCCACTGAAAGTCTGATGACAGGATAGCACAGACAAGGTGAACCCTCTTTTCTTCTGTTTGGATATTTGCAGTTCTCAGAGGAATCAGTCTGCGAAAGAAAGACCTGGGACGCAAAGCACGTCCTTTGTTTTTGGGATAAAAGGGGGAGAAGGCAGACAGAAGATTTTGCTTTTCTTGTCTTCCCCCCAACCCCCCCCTTCTTATTTTCTTTTCACAACAAGCTTTGGCACACATTTGTACATAGGGAATGGTTGCCATGCTTCACGGTGAGGTCTGCTCCATCATTTTCCAGAATAGATACCAGGCCAAAGGAGGGGCACAACTGCAGAGCTGCTGCCTGTGCTGCCTCCCTTTGAATATCCCAAGCTTCTCAGTCTTCCATCACTGGGGATGCAGAGGCTTGAAACATGCAGGAGAATTCCTGGAAATCCAGCTCTATGCCTTCTCCTGAAGCTCATTCCTCCATCCCTATTTTTGCTTGTCAGGCATTTGTATAAATAGGATTAACATCTGCAGTTACACTTAGCTAGGTTGCAAATTACACAGGCTATCAAGCCTTGCGCTTCAGGGCATCCACTGATTACCGTCAGAGGTGCAAAAATGAGTTTTTCCAATAACAGAATATTGCATGATTGACTGGGGACATTGTGGGGCAGACTGGATTAGCCTCTGCCATCAGTGTCAGTTATATGTCATTACAGCATCAAAGCACCAGGCATGAGTGAGCTGCTTCCATCAGGCAGCGCTGGAGACGGCTGGGTCCAGAGGGGTAGGGTTGGTTGTCAAAACCAGCACTGATTTCTGCAGCTGCTTATACAATGTGCCTACAGCAAGCCATGCTCCCTGCTTCTGCTTGCCTATATCCTGGGCTGCGTGCCTTCAGCTGATGAGGGGAGCCTTCCCTCTTCATTTGATTCTGGCAGGATCAAGAGGTACCAGAGGATCTGGGACATTATAACAGGAGGCTAGACGGTGCCTAACTGAAAGGTCTGATGACCTTACTTTTTACTGTGTTTCCACTGGTCCATGACAGGGGTGGAGGTCCCCATTAGGTCTCTATTGTATATGAACAGCTTTGCCCACCTCCAGCTTTCAGTCATGTCATTTCCTTCATCTTAGCAGTGTCTCATTTGAATGGAAGAGCTAGAATTGACAGAAAATCTAAAATAAGAAACATAATTAGCAGCAAAACTCTAATTCCCTTTTCTAAGCCATTTCTAAACGTGTTAGTGCTTATTTATTGAACCTGGCTTGACATTTAGACAGTTCCTTTTAACGCTAATAGGGTTGATTACCAGGTTGAATCCTACTCACTGAGGAAATGGTTGCTCAGTATTCAGAGCTGCCAACCTCCCCCTGCACAGAAATAATCACTTTTCTTCACAAGAAATATGTATTATTCAGCACAAATAGATTACACTAAGGCCATCACGGGAGTGAGGAACCTGCACCAGTAATGCCACATATATGAGGCATGTGGCCTTGTGGTACCAAGGGTCCGCCTTTATGTGGCTGAAAGCTCCCTTCAGGGACAGTGGGACAGTGTCAATCCACGTGCTGGGAGATGGGCAGGGTTTGCCCTGGCTCAACCCCTTTGCTGGGGTGGCAGGATCCCCCAGCCACTGACTGGTAGGAAGCTCTGAGGAGGAGTGGGTGAGAGGGGCAGCCACAACCGGAAGGGGAGAGGGAGAGAGAAAAGGAGAAGAGGAAAAGGGAAAAGAAGAGGGAGAGGAAGAGGAAGAGGGAGAGGAAAAAGAAGAGGAAAAAGAAGAGGAAAAGGAAGACATCTGATTTCCCCAGGTTGCAGCCAAGATTCTTGCTCTTGCCTACTTGTAGTTTACACTCTACATTCAAGACTCTCATCTTCCTCCCTGTCCTACAGAGCCAAAGGCAGCAGGGACTCTTTCCTAATGTAAAACTAGGTGAAATAAAAGTGGGTGGGGATTTTTTCCCATAACAGTCACCACGAGAGTGTTGCTTCAGCATGTGTAATGGATCCTTTTGTGCTCCCTCTCCTGAAGATCAACTGATCAGCCTAATGTCTGATTGTCCTCCTGTTTCAATGCATATCATCATTACTCCTTCAGGGCTGCTGCAAAATAGCACAGGTTTCAATAAGAATAGAACTTGTCCTTACAGTTACTTTAAATTAGGCTTTATAGGTGAAAATGGTCAGGTTTCAGGAAATAAGCCTCACCTCCACATTACTGAGCGTGCAATGTCAATGTGAGGCTGCTCTGGCGATGCAGCAGCCTCCAGAAATCCAAATGTGGAGAGTGACAAGCTGATCCAGCTCAACCAGGGGCTAGCCAAGTCCAAGGGGATTACCCTGATCTGGGTAGCAGAGATACTTGAGCTCAGGCATTTCCTCCAGGGTGTGATTACCTTATAATAGCCACTATCCTTAATCCCCACTTCTAGCTGGAAAGGAGGTACAAATCAAGGCTCCCAGTTTGTGTCTGTCAGCTGGTAAACAGCCAAGGCATGAATTTTAAGGCAACCTTGGAGAAGTGCATGGTACACAAATGGTCTGTGATTAAGGTGGTGAGGTTTCAGCCAGAAGAGGCACTTATATATTGTATCTGCAGAGCATCCAAGTGTTTGTTTTTAATTTACTGGGGGAACACTTGAGTGAATGACTCAGATTTGGGCCAACCATTCAAGACACTGATGAATATTTTCCTTTTTTCATTCTCCCATTGTTCATAATTATACATTCTCTTTCAATGACACCTTGGAACAATAAAGCCCAAGATGATTCAGGCCAGGCTGGGGGAAGGCTGACTGTCATTAATCATCCTTGTTCTGAGACACAGCCACCACCACGTCAAAGGTAGCCGACACTCAGGTGGGTTGCTTCTTTCCCTCAGCCACTAAGGTCTGCTTCAGGGGTCCCACCAACAGCCACAGGGGTCATATCTTTGTATTCCACAGGAGGTGTATCCCATGAGAAGGGATGCATGATCTGAAATGGTTGGCCTATAGAGGCTTTTGCTTTGGGAGCTAAAGGAAAAAGGGAAGCACCTGCCTGCAGGTGTTGGTGAAGAGTTTTTAAGCTAAGAATTGTGCCTGATGTGTTGAGTCTGGAAAGCCACCAAGCAGCTCTGTCTTTGTGATGCAGGGGCTGTTTTAGAAATGGTGGCAGGCAGCAGCACCAGACACCTTGGGCTACACTTAAGGTGCTTTGCCTTAGTGGGAGATACAGCCTGGTGTGCAATGCAGGGACATAGGCATGATAGCAAAGGGTCAGCAAAGAGATTGCACCTGGCACAGCATCCTGCCATGGACAACAGCCAGCAGGTGCTCAGGAAGCGGTACAAAAATAGAACAAAGATGTGTTTATACTTCCCAGAATACTCTCCATTCCCCACTGGTCTGTGACTAAGGAACCTCCTGAACTGTAGACATCATCTCTGCATTTAATAGCCCTGAATGGATATTACTTCCACAGATTAGTTTACACCCTATTGAACTAACACAAACTTTAAACATCCGCTGTTCCCTGTGGCACAGAGTGCCACAGCTAAAAACCTCCTCTGTTTATTCTGAACTTGTCACTTGATGGCTTCCTTTGATGATCACTCTCTTCCTTTGAAGAGCACTGAATAATGTGAACAGCTGTTCCGCAGTCACGCCACTCTTCCCATCATGAAACTCGGTCATATTTTTCCTTCAGTCATTTTTGCTTCCAAGATAAGAAGTCTTAATCTATTCAGTCATTCCCTGAATGGAGGCCCTTTTATGCCTTTGATCATCTTCAATTGCCTTCTTCTGTAACTTTTCTATTTCTTCTGTATCATATTTGAGATTGGTGAATCTGGACTGCACAATAGCATTCAAGAGATGGGATTTATACAGCAACATAATGATTTCCTCTGTTTTACTCTCTCTTCCCTTCCTAATAATTTCTAGCTTTCTGTTTGCTTTTTTGATTGCTACTCAGTGTTGAACTGACATTTGCATAGAGCTATCTATTATAACCTGAAAACTTCGCTCCCAAGTGGAAATAGCCAGCTCAGAGCCCATTATTTTGTACATACAGCTAGGATTGTCTTTCCCCATGCGCATCACTTTGCATTTATCTATATCAGATTTCATCTGTGATTCTATTACCATTTTATTCAGTGCCACAAGGGTCTTTCTGCAACTCCTCACAGCCAGTCCTTTGCCTCAACCACCCTGAATATTGTCAGCAAGCTCCTCCTCTCCTTGCTCTCTGCTATTCTGAGATTATTTATTAATATTTGGAAGCATGGGACAATGTTCAGGCTAATTTAGCATCTTTTCTTCTCAAATTTGAAGTGCCAGGTGCCAAGCAGAAGGAAGAAATGCGGCTTCCCAAGCTCTTAAGGTGTCACTGAAGATCAGTGTGTGCTTCTGGGAATGGATGGCACTGTGCCTAACCAGCATGTCTACCTCTCTCTTTGCACAAATAGATCCCTGGGATGTGTGTCTGCCTTTTCCACCAGACTGTACAGGATCAGTGGGAGATGATATGTTGCGGTTTGTCGGGGATAAGGGTTACCCATAGTGGGTGAGAGTTACCCGCAGCGACGATGAGTCCAGAGGGTGGTGGCGGAGCAGTTAGCCAACTCAATATGAGTGATAGAACAAACTCGATTTATTACGCTACAAGCCTGTATTTATACACTGTTACAAACACATTTGTTGTCCACACTCTATTTTTACTTATCATTGACTAACAGCTGCTGTCCATGGGCATAAGTCCAATTATTAATTGGATAGTTCTTTACCATCACCTCCCGGATCCATATCTTGCTGACAACAGGAACTTCTACCAAGGTTAGCTCTCGGGATGTTCTGCATACGTGCAACTCCCTTCATCCCTCCTTTATCAGGATCCTGCAAATATTCGGGACTTTCCAGCCGGCCCAAGGACAGCTTGCTTTTAACTCTTCTCTTTGCTTAGTTTCGTCATGACTTGCAGTCAGGCCTAACACTTATGCTAAGTTATACCAA